>JARVLU010000646.1:9174045-9184401 GCA_031762415.1 Simpsonichthys santanae | reverse complement strand
AGCGCCGTAGGTCGAGTGCGCCGTAACTCGGTGACCACCTGTATATATATATATATATGAGTTAACAATAGTAAGCACTGTAGAAAGATGCTTTATCCATCCCAGGTAATTTAATGACAGTGGTGCACACTTGTGCAGAAATGGGGGAATATGTGCCTTGTGACCCAAAAAGGAAGAAGCAGGTAAAGATAATGTACGGATGGATGGAAGTAGGAAAAAATATCCCAGAAAATAAAATAAATTTATTTTACTGCAGCTTTAAACCCCTTTTCTTCCTCTAATCAAATTCAAAAAGCATTATTTAAAACGAACGCATATTATTTACAGTTTTTCATACAAGTTTTGTTCTAAGATATTGTCATATATTGAGAAGTGTTGTAGCTGTTTTGTTTAGAAGTAAATATGTGTTGCTAGGATTTGAATTAAAAACACCACTGACATTTTACTGTTGCATGTTTGCATTTAATTTTCAGCATTAAAATGTATTCAGCATACATTTTTAACATAAAAAAAATAATTGTCATTGGTTTTATATCTTTGAAATTTCATTTATTTTCAATCAAGCCAAAAATTCACACGATTATTTCAAAGTGATCACATTTAAATTTATTCTGAATATATTTTAACACTGAAAAATTAACTGCAAACATGCAACATTAAAATGTCAGTGGCGTTTTTAATTCAAATCTTAGTGACACGTATTTACTTCCATAGTTTTGGCCCAGCTCGGTCTCGGAGGATGTAAATGGCTCTCAGCTACTACCACTGCAACTGTTCGCTCATTATCTATAAAACTTTTTACATAATCATAACTCAGTTGGCTGTAGAGGCCATTTTAAATTTTCTCAAAACAGAGTTGTAAAGATATGCGCAACAATTGTCTCCTGAACTTTTTGTTAAATTCCACCCAGTTGTTCTTGATATTTTGCTAACAAAGGGTTGACTTCAAACAATTAATGGCAAAGTTTGAAACGATGTTGCACATTCTATAAGTGCTTTTGATGGGATCAATCTGAACTTCAACAGAACCAAACTTGAGGTCAGAATGTGTAAAAACTGAGTTTTAGCTTTTTTGTGTCTTCCAAGACAAGTCAGGCAGCCATGTTGAATTAAGTTAACTCTAAAATGTAATCAGTTGTTTATGCACATCCAGTAATTACTTTCTTAGTTTCATTAAAATTAACCCTGTTATAAGATATTTGGCAAACAAACATGTGTGTCTGAGAATGTCAGAGAAAATGTGAACCTACAAGCAGAAAAGTGCCGACACCGATGCAGCTTTAGCTCTTAAGCAAGTTCCTGCTCTCGTGCACCTGCGTATCACATGGAATGGAGCGAATGTGTTGTGTGCGTGCAGGTAGTAATTTATCTTAGCAAGGACAAGCTGTGTAATGTGTTTATACACAGGAGCCGCAGATCCAGCTGAGACCGGGATTCAGAGCAGATGTGATGAGCTTTATTCACGGCCTGTTATCCCCCACAGAACCAAGCTGCTGTCTGAGGTGTGTGTGTGTGTGTGTGTGTGTGTGTGTGTGTGTGTGTGTGTGTGTGTGTGTGTGTGTGTGTGTGTGTGTGTGTGTACACACACAGTCACGTTACGGCTACAAGACTTAAAAAGGTGATATCTGTAAATTTTAAATAACCAAATATGATCTAGGCGAGCTGCTGATGGAGGAAAAGTTCTGCTTATATGCAGAACAGAAGAAAAGCACACATTTAGGTAGAATAGCAGCAAAAAGAGCTGAGTCTAGAAAAATCTTTTGCTGTTTAGTTTAGGTAACATGTCATTAATCACACCTGGCTGGCTGCTATAAAGGTTGTGAGCTCAGATAATGGGCAGGATAGAAGAAGAGCGCTCATTAAGAGCGAGAGAGAAGGGGAAACTAGTTTATTTTTACATTTGATTTGTGCTAGAGAGAAATAAAACCTGTTCACAGAGTTGTCCTTCCATGAGGAGTTTCTACTGACCCAGGGTGATTTTAGCTGTTAGCTGACACGTTAGCTGCTTTTTACCAAACAGTACCAAGAATGGCTCTGTCAAGTTCAAGTAGTGTTTATTTGTCATATGCAGGTTAACACAATGTTAACAGTAGAATGAAATGCTTAGTATGAGAAGAATCAGGCTCGCTACAACGTCAAAGAACAAACAAATGATAAATACTAAAACATGCAATAAAGGCACAAAAATAAAGCACCAAAAAGTGAAATAGTAATTATATTTACAACGTCCTAAATAGAGATTGTTTTCTGAACAATGTTTCTAAACACTCTAATGGAGCACAGAATGTCATGATTTCAGCTCTGCCTCCTCTCAGCCCATTCATCTACCTGCAAGCGTTCTTGGCCACGCCCACTTCTCGCTCTGCACGTTGAACAGCTGATCAGCTGCAGCAGGAACTTAAATGATGTTAAATAATTTAAAATACTTTACTATAAATAAAAAAAAAAAAAAAAATCCATGCCAGTCGTGCGGCTCATCCATCAATCAGCCAATTGTGTGTCATGTCCACTCTTATTTTGAAAAAAAAAAAAAAAAAAAAAAAAAAACCACGACAGAGCGAGTCAGCAATAAATGAACTGTGAAGAAGTGATAGACTACTGTATACAAATTAGCTGTCACAAGCTAATTTTAGTCATTAGTTATCACAGATGTGGCTTGGTGCACTGTTGTTTCCAGTTCAGTGTTATTTATTGAGAGTTCAGTAATCTGACAGTTTGTGCATGTAGCTGTCCTTTAGTCTTTTTGTGTGTGATGGCAGACTCCTGTATTGTCTGTGCCTGAAGTGTCCATGTGCTGGGTGGGCGTGGTCCTTAATGATGGTGTGTGCTTTACACAGACATCAGCTGTCTTCTCATCTAACACTGCAGCAGGAGAGAAATGAACCAGCATGCATTAAAATCGTGATTATTTTGCACGTGTCTATTTGTGTCTGTCATCATCGTATCACGTGAACTGAACACATTTTAATGAAACTTGTGCAAAATGATCTTTGAATGTGCATCTACGACTGATTGACCTTTGGAGTCTGCCACGACTACATGACCACAAAAAACATAAAAATGACTACAACGCTGCCAATTTCATGGCTAGTGATCTAAAATTTTAGTCTTAAACTCAGGTGTGAAAGGAGGCGGGTGACGTGCATTCCTTCTACTACTCTTAGGTCCTCGTTTGCTTTAGTGTTCATTTAAAATTACTGTACTTTTCTCTGTATAAGTTGCATAAATTAGCGTGCCCTGTGACTTATACAGCAAAGCAAATTGTTTTTCTTTTGTATTTATAACTAAATTTTGGAGCTGAGATCTGACGATTTCATTCATTCAGACATGGAAAATATCAAACACGACCATTTTCAGCTACTACAGGCGCTCGACTAATATGGCAAGCGTCTTGTTAATAGGTAAACGTGTCTATTAATGAGATGCTTGGCTTGCCATACTGGGTCACCGTCATCTCGTTCTGGAACTCCTGGAGCAAACGTCAAATGATTGATTTGACCATTAAAGTGCATTTATTAAGGAACAGTTAAACTGAGACACACCTTTTACTATGATGTCGAGCAAACAAATTACAGTATTGTTTTAAAGTGTTAATCTTGTTAAATTCTTGTTAAAGTCCACCCGTGCACGTTCTGGTGGTTGCCATTTGGCAGCCAATCTATTTTTGCACATCAGCCTACGTTGTCAGCGGTGACGCAAAATAGATGCGACTTAAACGGCGAAGCAACTTATTTATTTTTTCCACTGTATTAGACATTTTTGGACTGATGCGACTTATAAACAAATGCAAGCGCTTTAACTGCCACATTTACTTTATGCACTTAAAGTTGAGCCTCATGCAGCAACGCTTTTATTCCATTTTGATGTTTTTGTTTGGAGCATTTATTTGAACCACTGCATCTTATTATGTATTGAACATTTATTAAAATTAGCTGGGATTTGATAGTAAGACGCCAAGCTGAAAATAAGAACCCTATTTGGGACTGAACAAAACACGACATGGTGCCATTCAGGCTGCAGTGTGGTGTGATGTCAACAGGACTTTTTATTCTTTTCCTCACTCGATGCTGAGTGACTCGCACGTTTTCAAAACAAACCAACTAAAACATGTTTTCAAATGTTCCTCCAATGCCAAATTGGATATTTCCTGGAAACGGAAACCTCTAAATTTCACTGAACAACAGTGGCAGCATGTTGCTCGACTCCTGCAGTGATCCTGTATGAATATGCCACATTATGAATGTGCTTTACCTACAATGACATATCCCAGTAATTATTCACTTGGCAGCAGCTTTAGTGCTGCAGAGTGAATGGACCCTCATTAACCTCCTCTGGACCGCATACAAGTGCAAATGTAAGAGTGCTGCCATGGCCTCGCACTATATCAATTACAAAAGATTGGCTTCTGAAAAAAAGTGTTGGTGCTCGTCATTTTCCTATTTGGACATTTGTCAATTAGTCAGGTCTCACATTTGAGTAGGAATCTGAGCCAGATCATTACTCGATTAAATTATTTACATTTGGACAAATAAAACATTTAAGGGACTGCAGAGATTGAGGAATGAAGAGGAGAGGCAGAAGAATTGTTTCAACCTGCCACGAGGCGGAAGGCATCATAGTTTCTGTGGAGGGAGAGATTTGTTCAACATGAACGTTACAACAATGGCTGGAGCATAATCTGCTCAATCCCATTACAGGCTGGAACCGTCCTCAGAGAGAGACACACACGCTGAGATAAGAGAAGAATCTGTCCCTGTGTTTGAGAACAGAAAGGAAAGTGTGGGAGAGAGAAAACAGAATGCTGACAGAACAACCAGGCTACAGTAGTCTTGTTACTTCATGGTTGATTTTTCGCGGACACGCGCTTATCGCGATTTTTCAAAATAAGGTTGGACATGACACAGAATTGGCTGATTGATGGATGGGCAGCACGATCTTCACAGAATTTTTATTTAAATAAATTATTTAGCACCTGCTGCACCTGTGTGCAGCCCACAGCTGCAGGAGAAGCTTGCTCCTGCAGCGTGTTATATTGCCGCTCTGCAGAGAAGCGGGCGTGGCCGACCTGGAGATAACATTCTGTAGAATCTCATGCAGGACTATGATGTCCTGCATGTTCTGTTTGTGCTTGCAGGTTATGTGTTAAATTACACTCAGCTACTACCACCTCAAACTTTATCTGAACATTTGTTAAAACAACAGAATTATAGCCATTTTTTTTTTGTCTTGGCTAAAGTCACTTAGCTGACGCAGTCATCTATAACAGGTCTGACAACGCCAGATGATTAATTTAAATAAGTTTATTGAAATCCATTCAGTGATTTATGAGACATTTTGCTAATGGTTCAGACAAATGCACACATGCGCAGGAGATCACCTCTTCTCAGTCATGATAAAAAACGGTCCAGATGTTTTCACAACAATTATCATATTTTCTTAAAATAGCTGGTTTGAATAAGATTAACTGACTTGCTGGCTAAAAATTGTCAGGAGCTTGAGGAAAATGATTTTAAAAAGACAGAAGGTAAAACCACAACTTTTACACAGATGATGATAAGAAAATACAACAGTGATGGGTAGAAGATTTTTTTCTGGGCGAGCGCTTTGGACCACATTAAAAAATAACAGGCTGAGCAAACTCTGTGTGAAACTTCAGAAAACTAAACTGTGATCTTTCTGCTGGGTGATGATGAGCAGACTTGGTGTTTCGACTGTTTGGAAACTTCTGGATTAAGTTCTTAATGTAAATGAAAATATAAACATATAAAGGGTCAACGTTTGTGCCTTTTTAATATTTAAACCATACTGCTTTTGAATATCTGAATTTTATTTTATACTGCTGTCTTTTAAAATATTATTTTCATTAATATGAAAAATAAATGTGGACAATAATGCAGTTTTTTTTTTTAACAAATGTTTCATGAACCATTGTGCATCTTTTGATAAAACAGTAAAAGTAGTCATTGGCTATACTTTTCCAGCTAATTAACTTTTGGAGTCAGCCTAATTCAAGATGGCTGCCACAGCTAAATGTCTTTAACAAACACAAAAAAGGCTACAGCGCTCAATTTTACAGATATTGACCTAAAACGTGGTGTGGTAGTAGCTGTGAGTCAGCCACAGCACTTATTTTGAGTGCCAACTGTTCATGCAAAATCTTTGTTTAGCATCAACTATTTGGAATCTTCTTTGTTGGTCTGTTAGCAAAGTGTCTCTTTAACTAGTTGATGGTTTGAAACAAAACTTTCTGGAAATGTTCTCTCCAACTGATTAACTGTTGGAGCCAACCCAATTCAAAATGGTCTCCACACCCAAATTAACATGAAAAAGACAACAATGGCAAATGGAGTCACTTTTATATAAATTTCCTGATGCATGCTCAATAATCCAGGTAGATGAGTCTAACAAGGTTGAGTCAGGTCCTCTGGACAGATGTGTCCCAGAGAACCTGACTCAACCTTGTTAGACTTTTACATACAATGTGCTATAACATGAAGTGGACACTTGAGTACACCACCTACTTCAAGTGCGGGTGGAGATTTTCAGTCCTCCAAGTCATGATCGGTTAAAATAGAAAAGCAACTGTACTTTAGGGAAACTCCAAGTACTATGCACTGCACAATATCTTAATTAAAATATGAGTAATAAATGTTAGCCATGTCTGTTAGCAAAATGTCAGTCCAAAAAGGTTTAAAACCAATAACTGGACTTCTGTTCTGCAGCTGAAGATGTTTTGCTTCCCACCCAGGAGGCTTTATTAATTTAAAACGGTTGTGTATGTGGAGATCCAAACTTTATAAAAGTGCATGAGAGGACTGGTTGTGTACTTAGATTCACCTGCAGATTAGACTGGAACTACTTGCCCTACACGATTAGGCTCTTTGTTAGCCTGGCTCACAGAGAGATGTTTTGGTCAACTGCATGAAGGTGCGTTGGAGTGGAGCTGACCTGGAATCAGGTCCAATTTTCCATTGGAAGTTTTTGAAAGTTAAATCTGAGATGTCCTTTGTTTAAAGTTGTTTTTTTCTTGTTTGACGTGAATGAATTCCTCTCAAACCATCTGTCTTTGTCTAAAATATGAACAATTTGGTCCTTGAGTGTCCCTTATCCTTGAGGTGTGGGTGGACTCTGCGGTCCATCCACACCTCAGAGTGTTGAGCCATGCATCTGTGGGAGAAGTTGTTTATAGAGTTCTGAACATTCCTCACTGCCTTGAACTGAAGACACCACACTCCCCAGTTTGGGTTTGGGGGGTTCTGTTCTTGGGGTGGACCATGGGAGGGTCAGAGTTGATGTCTAGTGAACACTTCTAGATCTTTTGAACACATTTTGACCCAAGTGTCATTGACATATCTGAACCAGTGGCTCGGTGTTGTTCCTGTGAAAGAGTCCACGGCTCTTTGTTTCACTTCCTTCATGTAGAGATTGGTCACAATGAGCGACACTGGAGCTCCCATGGCACAACCTCCTGTTTCTAAAAGCTGTCAATGAACTTGCAATACGTTGTGGAAAGACAAAAGTCCAGCAGGGTACAGATCTGGTCTGGGGTGAAACTGGTCCCATTGTAAAGGTCATAATCTTATTGAAGGTGCATCCTGATGGTTTCAAAAGCCTCTGATGTGGGTGTACAGGTGAAAAGTGAAGTGTCATCAGAAGAGACAATAGTTTTGCCTGGAACCATCTTCAAAATGTTTCACTTGGAGTTTTCGATGTGATGTGGTGTGTTTCCCACAAGAGGAGCCAAAACACCAACAATAAGTTTTGCATAATTATATGTCAGAGATGCTGCTGCTGGGTCCAAGTGGTCCCATGTTGTGGATTTTGGGAAGTCTGTATTAGCTTGGAATTCTTCCCCTGGATGTGATCTGTGGTCAAATGGATGGATCACCTTGTCTTTTTCAAGTATTTGGAGGTGGTCTGTGATCTTTTTATATGTGCTGGTTGGGTCCCTCTTGCAAATTATCTGGATGACCAGGAAAATTTCAGTGCAACTTTTGAAAATTATCATTGGTTATACACATACAACTGATATACTATTAAAGTAAATCCATTTCAGGCTGGTCACAAGTTTGCAAGCATAAAAATGGCTTTAGTTCTGTTGGATGCACATATAGGGAGTTAAAATTTGATGGAGTTAAAATTTGATGTGGCAGATGACAGTGTTTCACAACACATACTCTGAGTGACATCGCATAAGACTGACATTATTTTCAAGGTTTAATTAAAACAACAGTCATCAACATTAGATAATCTTATTTTTAAAATGTAGTTTGGTTGTTTTAACGAAGGGTGCAATGTTCTTTTGCCAATAAAACATGCAATTTTTTCTTTGGTTGCCTTAAATTAAGTCATAGCCCTTCAATGAGCTTATCAATGGTCCTTTAGATTTGTCATACTACTCAACAAAATTAATCCCTATTTCCAGCCAATTTATTTAATGAATCTAACAGTTTGGCTAGTTAACCTAATTCCTATTTAAATAGTGAGTTTTCTGTTTATTAGAGCGTGTCCATGTCAGTGCAACATTGTGGCAAAGCTGCACAGTGAAAAGTCTGTTGAATTAAATTAGCTCACATGCTGTGGCTAAAAACAAGGATAGCAAAGAAAATGGTTTAGACAGAGCTGTCTCAACAATCACAATCAACCCTTATTATCTGTTTCTTTCAATGTTTTATATCACCTTTTATAAATTAAGATTATATTTGAACATTTTCTCATTAAGAGCTATGTTTCACACTTCCTTTCAAAACTGATTGCTTGTAAGACACATCACAATTTTTCAAGTAAAAGGTAAAATCAGACTGAAGCCTCCCCGAAGCAAAGGAGACAGCCCATTTCAAAAGTGGAAGTGAATTTGTCACACCCACTTTCACATACAGATGAATGGGAAATGTGTTTTCTTTGACTTTGCCATCAGGGACCTTCTTTAAACAAGGTGGACATGGTTTTTAGTTGTCTTGTGGCATTTTCAGATGATTTTGTCAAGATAAACTTAGCAGGCACACATGCTTAATTGCACCAAGCTCTGTTGAAGTCCTTCTCAAATCAGCCTTCACTTGGCTGCTGGGAATTAATGAACTGTAGTAAGAGCTCAGTAAAAAGCAAAATGCAGCCACTTTATACCTCCCAATTAGAAAATTATTTGTTTTAGTTTACACTTGGTTATTAACATACTGCTCTGATCAGAGTCAAATGTGGGGAATCCAGACTACGGGTCAGAATCCACAGTGATCATTTTCACAAGACATAAAAGACTGGATTTATGATGTGTTCATTGATTGATCATCGTGTCTTGGTAAATTGGCGTCACTGATCTGGATCTACCATTTTGGAGCAGATGGCATGTTTTTTTTTTTTTTTTTTTTTTTAAGAGCTTTGCTGCAGTTTATTGTATACAACCCCAACTTTGGAAAAGTTGGGACATTGTGTAAAACTAAATAAATGCACATTTTTGATGGAAAAGCTTATTTTGAATTTAATGGCAACATCTCAAGGCAGGACCGGGGGCAACAAAATGATTTAAAAGTAGCATAATATGAAACAGCTGTAGGAGCATTTTGCATTTAATAAGGTTAGTTGACAAAAGGTCAGAAAGAGGACTAGGTATGGAAAGAGCATTTAGAGAGGCTCAGTTTTTCAGTGGTAAAAATGGACAGATGTTTACCAGATTGCATTAACTTCCTTAAGCGCCCTAGATGGCAGCCCCCTGCTCCACACAGAGGGCTGTGGTAGCTCAGTGATCTGTGGTTGCATCAAGAAGGGCATCCGGTGTAAAAAGCAATTGCCAAGTCTTCGTGCAACTTCGTTTGTTGTGGTGATCTATGAAGAAGGGAGCAGCCAGGGGCAGTGGGAGGAGTGGGGTGGGGGGCTCTGATGAAGTCCAGTCATAGAAATGAGCCACAAGCTGTTATCTGCTCACTTTTACACCCCTTTTAGATTAGAGTTCATCATAGTTCAGGGGGTGTCCTTGAATCCAGCTGCAGTCTTCTTGCATAGCGCTCTTCGTTTACACAAACATGCGGTTCATGGGCAGAGATAAGATGGTGTTTTGGGCTCTGCTTCTTCTCGGGGCAGAAGGGAAGAATGTTAATAATAAAAAAATCTATTAACTTTGACCAAAAAAATTCCCTGACCGTATCCCATCATGTACAGTTCTTAATTTTAATGTTCAAGAACCTGGACAAACGTCAGGTGCTCATGATCTTCAGGCGGCACTGCATTTCATTTTAGAGCAGTACCATAAACACTCCAACAAATCATTGTCTGTAGACACAGCCCATCGTGCCATCCACAAATGCTTGTTAAAGCTCTTTCACGCAAAGCAAAAAAAAAAAAAAAAACAAAAAAAAAAAAAAA
>JARVLU010000646.1:9163114-9173912 GCA_031762415.1 Simpsonichthys santanae | reverse complement strand
TTTCTCTTTCTTATTTTCCTTTTCATGTTGAATATTTTAATGTTTTTGTTATATTGAATGTAAAATGAATAAACTTTTAATTAAAAAAAAAAAAGAAATATGTTTGCAGATTTTAAAAGAACATATTCTCCCATTCAGATGATGTCTTTGTTCAGGAAAGATCTTGCATGTTTCTGTAAGAAAGTGATAAAAACTGTTCTAGTTCATCAGTTACAACAAAATGCTTTGTAGCAGAAGTGTCCAGGTGTTGAACTGGTCAGCTTGCAGTCAAGACACCTCCCCATTTGAAAATATTTGGCGCAACAGGAAGGGAAAAATCCTGCCAACACATACCAGGACTGTTGAACATCAATATCAGAAAAGAACAGGATGATTCCGTCTAAAAACTGCAGCAGCTGGTCTCAGTTTCTAGATATTTACATTTTTTATTTGCGTTTTACACACCGTCACTACTCTGTCAGAGTTAAGGTTGTGTTTTTTTTTTAATTTTATTTCTTGCAGCACAGCTGTATCAGCTGTTAGAAGTTACTTGTGTATTGAAGCACATTCCCTCGCTGGAAATTTGGAGTGTTGACAGCTTGCGCTTGGAGGAAATTGAAATTATATGAGTCAGTAGCTCAGAGGAATAAGTTATTACACATGCTTTAAAAGGCTGGATGCAACCATAAATACTTATCTTCAATAAATATTTATTTTTTCATAAGAAAACAAACATCCTTGGGGAGAAAAACCCTAAAAATGAGTGAAATGATCTACAACTGATTGCCATCTTAGATAAAACAAGTTAATATGGTTTGATATCCACTCTTAGTTTCATAGAGAACATGTTGCATTTCCTATTTTAATTAAAGTGATTCAGTCATAAGCTTCATTTTACATAAACACGTCCTTTGCTTCGAGCTCTGGTGTTCAATATTCTTTTTTTTTTTTTTTTTAATCACAAATTTAGTCTCAACCAAAACATTAAACCTAATATTGGATGAGAAAATGCTTTTTAAAAATAGTTTCCAAAATCATTAATTACAAACAATGGAATATTAGACATCATTGCAATGTTCAAATTAGGTTCAATATAAGATATGATTGGTTTACATGAAAGTTATTGAAATGAAACATTTCCCAATTTAAATTATATTTTAAATTAAAAAGAAATGTCTGAAAAATTAACTTATTTGACCAAATAACATCTGTACTACTTTGATTAATACTGTATTGGCAAAAAATCTTGTGCATTTAGATTAAGTTAAAAACAGTTTATGTAAACATTTAATTAAATTTAATTATTTGAATGACTTTTTTTTAAATGAAATTTAATTATTTGAATTTGACACTTTTTTTTTTTTTACTTTTAACATTCTAATTATTACAGTTTACAAGTATAAAAAAGTTAATTCTGGTCCTCCGGACATTCAATTTGTCTGAATGTCCAGATGACCAGAATTAACCTTTTTAGATTTTTCTACCTGGATTATTGAGCAGCATCAGGATAGTTTTCAATCACTTTTATGTAATAACTTAAATTGTTTGTAAACCCATTTATTAATCCAGTGCAGTCAATCGTAATCTTTATTGAAAGGCAATGAAATACAAGTTTCTGGACTATAGTTGTTGTGATGAACAGCCATGATTCTTGTACATCGTGAGTTAAGCCCCTTTTTTGCGTCAGATACACTCAGAAGTAGGTTTTGACCTTTCACCCCCTAAAAGGAAAGGACGGGTAAATCTTTTTGAGTCAATAACCTGTCTGGGAGAAAGTGCTCGATGTCACACGTCAAGAGCCAAAAGTCTTTTCTTTTTTTATTTTTATTTTTACCTCAAAAACATTTTCTAGTCTACCTCAGCTGGAATATCCATTTCATGCCCTCGCTGTGCTAAAAGAGAAGTATTTTAAAGTTTGGTTTTCTGTTTGCAAACCCTACACTTTTGTAAATAAGTCTTCACTTGTTGTCTTAAACATAAGTGTTTGGACATGTTTACTTATATTTAGGAATTATGTGAGTGGGTATGCAAATCTTTGTACATTGTATTCATCTACTGATGCGCATTGAAGGAAATCTTTCTCTCTGGCCGTCTTTTGCTGGAAACCATCTGAAATCATCCATTATGTCCATGTAGTTAGACTGACATGACTCACTGTCAGCAATGTCCTGCATTTTTGTGGTAGTTTGATTTAATGTGACATGAAAGAGAAGGTCCACTTCATATCAGTCCACAGAAAAGATTTGATTCCTGCTCTTGAATTTGCCATCCTGGTATTTTCTTCTTGTGTTTAGAGCTCAATCTGAAGACTTTACATTAATATAGTTTGTAATTTGTAGATATTTAGTCTACCTGTTCTGTAGATTTTATGTAAATACAGTAGTCTCTCGTTTATCACGAGGGTTCAGCACCCCCCTCGCGATAATTGAAAAACCGCGAAGTAGGAATGCTCTTTATTTTAGAATTTATATTTTAAGGTTTTAGAAGCCCTCCTCACAATCTTGCAATGTTCTAAACTCTTAAACCTATGTCATTTTAACAACATACGCACAGTACTGAATATGTAGCTAGTAAATTTTACTCACCAGCTCTGCAGAACATGCCAACAGCTCTCGTTCCGACCCAGTTGGTTTCTGTAGTCCCTGTAGCAACAAAGCCCCAAATCGGTACCCTAAACTCTTAAACCTACTAATTTTAACAACATACTTATAATTAACTACAACATTTTACTGGTACTAGCTCTGCAGCTAAGCAACACAAGCTAAACTCTTGGTTCTGGTCAGACCCAGTTTGTTTCTGAAGAGTAACCTAACCTGCACCAACAAAGCCCAAAATCAGTGCTTTAAACTCTTTAACCTAGTAATTGTAACAATATATGTACATGTAGCTAATACACTGTATTTACTAGTGTGTCCCCAAAGCTTTTGGGTTCACTGAGTCTGGAGGTCTGGTTCTGGTCAAAGCACATTTGGGGGGAGGGCAGACCTTCTATTGACCAGCGTGGGACTAAACATTATTTCCTGTTTCAAGTCTGTTTTTGTGGCAGCTCCACAGCGCCACATCAGGCCTGGCATGGTTTCTACAGGATTTTGGGTTTGCAAGTCTGGGCAGGAGACATTTCTATGTTAAAAAAAAAAAAAAAAAAAAAAAAAAAAAAAAAAAAACTTTGGAAATGTTTTCTATACTTTTGTACATTATACAAATTTTTAGTTGCTTTTTACCCTTGTAGGAATTTATTTTCATGTATCAGTAGAAATGCTGCATAAAAAAAGAGAAACAAAAAGTTTAATTTATTTTTAAAGATTCACATTATAAGAACAATAATCAGTAAATTATAACTTTTAGGATGTTTAACAGTTAAATTCAGACTCAGCATGTTGTCTGCCACACAACTTTGTTGAAAACTACAGTGTCAAACAAATTTTTGCAAGAAAATAATTAGTCGTTTTGCTAAATTTGGGATTAAGAAACCAACAGTTCAATTCCTCTGAGCTACTGGGATGGAGTTGGCTGGCTAACATTTCGCATACGGTAATTGCCAGTGCTGCTTTTAACTCTGAAATATTTAATTATCTGACAAACACCAAAAAGACAAACTATAAAGAAAGTTTCAAGTGAGCATTGGAAGAACCTCTTAACCTGATTATCTGTGGGAGACAACCTGATCCAAGATGGCAGCCACAGCCAACATCTAAAAACAAAAATGGCCACAATTCACTTGATGAGTTTTCATGAACACGTTTAAAAAAACTACTCATTGCACACAATATTTACTAAAAGATGTAGCATGAACTGTTTGCTGTGTTAAAAGAATGGATGTTAAACTTTCAGAAAGTCTGTATTAGATTGCATCTTGAAGTGACCTAGTCAATCTGATTGAAAAAGGCCACCGCAGCTAATTAGCATTAGCCAACACAAAAATGGCTGAGTATGTCAATTTTACAGATACTGAGCTAAAATTTGGCATAAATGTAGCTGAAACTCATTTACAACACATACTTTGACATTTCACAATATTGCATTAGATTCTAATGATATTTTGAAGGTTTTACTGAACATAAATGCTACAACTTTGTCATTTCTTGACATAATATCTTGGCTTCCAGCTGCAGCCAGTGATAATAATGTTTGCAATGAATGCTAGGCCTTTAACTGCTTATGAAACAGTGTGAGTCATGCCCCACAGTGTGTGTTGTTTTAACAAACTTTTCAACCATTAATAACAATATTTAATCATCATCTTGATGATGGATTGAAGCTGTCTTTATACCACTAATGTTAAACCGTGTGGTGAATGTTGAGTCACTTGCATTTTTTTCAAACTATGTTTAGCCACAGAAGGTGTTTCATTGGTTTTTTAAAAATCCACTGCCAGCAAATGACTCAGAGTAAAGTCAGCGCTATAGGAGTACAATGCCTTTAAAATGTGCAGTTTAAACAACTGTGAAGGTTTAGTTTCTGCTCCACACACATGCTGCCATCCAGACATCATCTTCATCTGGGAAGATCTCGCCAAACTGAGTCTGACGAGTTGTTGTTTGAAGAAAATAAACACTTGTTTTAAAACTGTGCAACCTCTATTGGCAATAAAAACAGCTGCATAAGTGTCTATACTTTTAACAATAGGTTATAAATCCTAACCTTCACCTATTGATCTTTTATCGCCTACGACCATCCAGATATTACTCTTTTTCTGTCTTGACCTGATTTTCACTGTCCACATTTGTCTCCTCTTAACCTTTCCTCAGCCTCAGTTTTTATTTTATCCTTTTTTCTCCACCTCCCATCTCTAATTGACCAAAGCTGTGTGGAAAAAATCCATTACTCTATAATAGACTTGGATGAAAAAACAAAACAACAAAAAAAAAAAAAAACAACTTAGATGAAAATGTCAAAGCCAGTGTTGTATATAATTTGCATCATGCCGTCCTACATGCCATTACAGGCTGACTCATCTTTGTCCGATACAAAAGTTCAAATAGTTAAGTTGATTTGCCGATCGTTAAAGTACCGTTAAACCTATTAATGACTTTCAGAGGTGGGAGGGGGAACATGGAAAATAAAACAATAGATTATTGAAAAGCACTTAGTATCTGTGAGTACACCGCATTCAAGTTTAATATTGCTTAAATAGTTTTCAAATTATAGGCATATGAACATGTTCGAGGGATGTCTGTTCTGGCACCAGGATGTCAGCAGTGGATTTTTTTTGGTGTCACCAAGGCTCCACGTTTGAACCTTGTTCTAATAAAAATCCTAGATGGATTTTTAGACTAGAATCAGGACCAGCACACAATTGTTTCTGGTGTGGTCTTTGCCATGTTTGATCCAGAGCAATGTTTCGGTGGACGTCAAATATCAAAGTATACTTAAATACATAAATCCATTTTATTAAATGGACTACTATTCAGAACCCTGCCTGCGTTTGGATAGTGTGTTTCATAGGTGACTGTGTTTCAGGTATCTGGGGAAAAACGCTATTGGGCTTTTATAGTTTTCTCCACAGTACATTGCCAAGTTGGAAACACAAATCACGTCAAATAAAACTTTGAACCGGTCGTTTTTGGTTTTTGTTTCGAGTTGTGCAGCTGAGGGACACCAAAAATTTGTCTTTGCAGAACATTGAGTCTTAAAGTCCTGTTTACCGTAGCATGAAGATGCGTTTGGTATAGTTTAAAAGTTCATTCTAAACGTTTATACTAGTACGCTCAATAAATGTGAGTTTGTTGGATTATTATCTTAAAGCAGATGTTTAATAGTAGAAAATATCTAAAGATCTCAACAATAAAAGGACATATAATAGCAGCTTTTGAGGTTTTGAATGCACTGATTCATTTGACTCACATGAAAGCATCGTGTATAGAAACACTGTGAACAACACTGGTATTTATTTTCTTTGGTGTTTTTTTTTTTTTCTCATTGATATGTTTGGTTAACCTATAATAATCTGCTCATATGAGATTTTTTTTTTTTTTTTAAATGATCACATCTGACTCAGAGCAACTGGTCAAGCCTTTTGGGGTTTTATTGTCCCTGCTAGGGGAAAATAAAAGGCTTTTCCCTCTTCAGCGGTCGCCACAGTGAGTCATTATTCATTTCACTGCATCCATATTTCTCCTCCTTGTCTTTTTCCTGGCAGCTGCATTTCTAACATCCTTCTACCAATATACCCACTGTCCCTCCTCTGGACATGTCCAAACCATCACAGTATGTCTCCTCTAACTTTATCTCCTAGTTGTTCAACATGTGCTGTTCCTCTGATGATCTCATTCCTAATCTTATCCGTCCTTGCCACTCCTAAGGAGAACCTCAACATCTTCACTTCTGCCACTTCCAGTTCTTTCTCTTGTCTTTTGTCACAAATCAGTCCTGAAACTCTTTTTCCATCCACTCCATTCTGCCTGGACTCTCTTTTTCACTTCTTTACGACATTAATCATTTTCCTGGACAGTGGACCCCAAGTACTTGAAGTCCTGCACCTTTGTGACCTCTGATACTTGTAGCCTGTTCCACCAGCCTCCCTCTCATTCACACACATGTACTCTGTCTTACTACAGCTGACGTTCATTCCTCTTCTTTCAAGTGCATACCTCCACCTCTCCAAGTTCTCTTCCACCTGTTCCCTGCTCTTACCACAGATCACAATGTCATCTGCAAAACATAGTCCATGGGGATTCCTGCCTGACTTGATCTGTTAGTCGGTCCATCACCAGAGCAAACAAGAAGGGGCTTAGAGTTGATCCTTGATGCACTCCCACCTCCATGTCCACCATGTCCTGTACCAGTCTAACATACTTTTCTGCCACTCCAGATTTCCTTATGCAATACCACACTTCCTCCATCGGCACCTTGTAATATGCTTTTTCTAAGGTCACCTCTCTAGTCTAGCTTCCAATAACTCTCTCCCAGATCTTCATTTTGTGGCTCAAGAAAAATAAAACTACATAAGGTGATAATGAAAACACAGTTTGGACCATTGCATTGTAGTCTATGGGGTCTGACACGAGTTGGATCGAATGCCATGGCTTATGTTCCTTTTTAAAACTTTTATTCTTAGTTTTCATTACTAACAATGAAATAATTTGAATGTTAAACTGAACTAAAGCAAACAGAGCAAATTGATGTTTACTGCAGTAGTTTCCCAGATATACTGATGTGCATGTCTGAAATGCAGGCACACACTTCTTGTAAAAGAAGCATTTGGTTGGATCTGTCAAGTATCTATATTGTCATTTTGATGGTCCTTGCATTTGAATGTTGCTTTAATGTACCTGCTCGTCTGCCCATGTGTTTTTTTAATTAATTTATTTTTGTTTGACACCTGTCTCATTGTTTTTAATGTTCTTGTTTTTGGTCACATTTGGCAAATCCCTGTTGCTTCCTGCCTGATGAGTTATTTTAGCTTGTCTGTTTTCATGAAAATAAAACTACCTTGATTCCAACATACTAGATTTGAGTCCAGATTTAACTTAAACTTTGAAACTCAACGAAATGTAGTCATTGCAAATATGTTGCTGAAATTCTTTTAGGTTGAACAAATTTAAATGTAAAATGTAAATTCTTCTCCGAAGCGTCTAATTTTCCACGTTTTCTAAATCTTTACATGTCACACTTCCACGTGTCTGCTCCTTCGAGCATAACCAACGGAGTGTAAACATGTGAGATGAGCGTTCAGCCGTTTCATTGCTTGGTAGTAGTTTATTGCAGTATTTTGTATGTGTGTCCTACATGCCAGATCCTATCAATGAACCACCCACACAGGCAGGACGAGCTCGGAGTGTGAGCCCGTACTCTGTGCTTCCAACACATTTATAATTCAACATACTGTCACAGCTCTCCACTCTTTTCCTCCTCCTCTCTCCTACCCATCCTCTCTTGTCTCGTCTCCTCTCACCTGTATCTTCCTACTCCTTGTCGTGTTCTTCGAGCTTCCTCTTTTTTTCCAAAAAAACTGCACTTCTTCGAACAAGTTACCTTCTTTTTCACTACATGCTGTTTTCTGTTGAGTCCAACATGAGCCAGTTTTCTTGAAATCCAATTTTTTGGTGATTTTCTCTGCAGCCCCCTTCTTATATTACCATTTCCTGCAGCACGGGTAGATGTTAGCATTCTATATGGCTCAGCAGCAACATGCAATGTGATGGCACATGACAGGATTGAGTCCCTCTCAGCCAGCTGCACCAATACTATTCACCAACCAACCATGGTAGCTTTCTTCCAAATGATAACCACATTGGTCTTGGTTCCTGTTCTCCATGCTCCGATGACTTCTATGCATATTTACAGCTCTGCTTGTTTCAAGCTTTCAATGATCTGCAGCTGCAATAACCAGATATCATATTGATTATTCAAAAATCAGAGTATTATCAGGAGATAACATGTTTAGTGTTCACATTTTGATTTTATTTTTCCTTCCCCCTATGCGGTGGACCTCCCACTCACGCATTATGGCTTTGTGATGTTTGCCTCTACACCTAATTTCCCCTCACTTTATTTTGCGTTGTTTTGTTTTATTTTTTCTCCTTCAAAATTTTTTGCGTCATTCAAATTTAATTCCTGCTGCCTTCCTTTGTTGCTTGCATGCATTCCCCTTTCTTCCTTGCTGCTTTCATCCTCCCCTGCAGTATTCTGTCGCTCTCACTGTCACCAGCTTGCTTTCTCCCCCTAAGTATCGAAGGATAACGCGTTTGATGTAACTTGCATGGCTTTTCTTCAATCCACTGTATATATATATTTTTTGGTCATTGTTTATGATGAATGTAATGAAAGTGATTGTGTTACGCCGAGTAAAAACTGTTCAGACTGAACTATAAATGTTTTGATGGAAGTATGACGAAACCTCTGACAGTGTGAAAGTTGTGATTAAAGTCTCTGTCGTACCAAGCTCTGGTTTAAACTAATTTTTGTTCAGTATGAAATGCAGTGAGTTTTGCAGAACATCAGGAAAATCATGTAGGTTATCAAACTAAAGCTATTAGAACAATTAGATTAAATAGGAAGCTGCTGAAACATTTAAATGTCTAGGATTTAAAAAAAAATTGTGAATTTAAATCTGAACTCCTGCCTCAAAGGACTAAATGTGTTCTGGAATATCTGTTTTGTCGATTGCCCTTCTTGTAAAGCTTTCTTTACATTTATTAATATTTGTATGTATTTATCTGTTTTTAAATGGGTTATGCTCAAGGTGTCATGCTGATAGATCATGGAAGTTTGATTAATCGTGAATTTTTAGGGAACCTTTGTGAAAGCAGCTGTTGGGGATGACACTGAGCCCAAAATAATTTTTCCCAAGACAGTGTATCAAATTGTGCTACATCAAAAAATATAACAATGAATCATGTTTGGAAAAACAATAATCTAACTTTATGTTGTCAGGAAAAACCCACATCTCAAGCACCATAACTTTAATTATTGAGACACTTTGATCGCAGGAAACATACAAGATTTACAACCTATTCCAAAAGATAAAACGGGTTCTAAATATTTGTGTTTTGTTATAATTTACACACATTCCTCCCATTGAACCTATATATATACTGTATGTATATATATATATATATATAGTACATTGAATGACCAATTACCATATTTGCTGGCATATAAATACCGGTAACTCCTTTTTGCATAAATTTGCAATACACAAGATATAAAAAAATACATATATGAAATATGCACCTCACTTTGCACATAAATACTGTATATAAATACATGGAGGGTTTTACTTTTGATTAATGTAAATGACACAGTATTCTAAGTGTTGTGCAAATGTGTTTAAAATTACTATGTACATCTCAGCATGTTGCCACAACATATGATTTTTACCATATCCATTTCTTTTCCAATTTCCTTTTTTTCCTGTCTCATATCTTTACTCTCTGTCTTGTTTCAGAGAGGAAAGAGTTGCATAAAAATGTATAGATGGGGGATTGCAAATATGAGAAAGATGAGCTGTATCTTGCCATCTGAGAGTCACATCACTTTTTAATTATAATTTGTTATTATTCTGTAAGGTGAAGAAATTTATTAGCAGGAATGGGTAAGATTACAATTATTTTAATACCTAAAATCAGTGATCTAATTTTTATGCCATAAAAATAATTTCTCATAGTCTCATGGTTGTTATAAACTAAATCTAAAGAGCTCTGTGCATTTGCATTGCTCAAAGTCGTCTTTGTGGATTTCAGTCATGAGGTCAGCAGATATACTGCAGTACAGACTGTAGATATATTTGATCACAAACCTGCTGTTTAAAGTTCAGCGCGTTCTCCACTCAGCTGAGTGAAATGTCAGCCCTCACAATGCATCTTAAATCCATTTATTTCAGACATTAATACAGGAATTGATTATAGCTCAAAATACTTATGATCTCCTGGTAATTATTTAGCTTCAGATGGAGGTGGAGTTGGTTATAAATGTGAAACGTGCATCAAACTGTGAGCAGGAGAGACGGACAAATACGCGTTGGGCGAAGATAATTTTCTGGGATGCTCTCACATGCACATTTGTCGCACAGGAGGCCGAGTCTGAATGGAGAAATTAATTCTTCCATATAACCCTCGGTACTCTGGAGCCAGAGGGACACGCATGACCTTTGTGTGCACACGTACATGCAGACAGAAGCATTCGCACACCTTATCCACATGCATTCACACACTGACGAATAACGCCCGCAGCTCAGGGCACGCACACTGACTCATCTCCCCTCGGAGCTCCACGAGAGCCATTCAGTACAGAGGGAGAGCTACAGAGAGGACAAGAGAGAGAGGGAAGGAGAGAAGTGTTTATTGATGGGCAGAAATGAGGTGAGGGAGCAGAGAAA
>JARVLU010000646.1:9128009-9138588 GCA_031762415.1 Simpsonichthys santanae | reverse complement strand
CTGATGAAACAATGGTCTCTTTTGATGTCACATCACTCTTTATGTGCATTCCTGTTGATGAGGCAGTAGAGGTGGTCGGTTACCACTTGCAACCACACCAGCCCAGGACCGCCACATCCAGCATCTTTACTGCCACAATCGCACGAGACCCCCCACCCCCCCACAACCAAAAAAAAAAAATCACTAATACACATTTACATACAGTTAACATAGGAGACGAGGGCCTTTTGTGTACATAGAAAAAGTCTTGGGTCTTTGAGCTCAGCTCATGAGAAATGGGTGCAAAAACAAGTGTTTATATTTTTGCTCAGTAAAGATGGAAAAACAAAGGAAAAAAGGGAAACAAGAGGAGAGTAAGGCAGTGTGACACAGGCTGCATAAGAACAGACATATGAACATTAAAAAATGAAAAACATGAGCAAAACAGGTACATGGCAGCAGGAGGAAAAGTAAGCAAGAAAAAGATACAAGAGGGAGAAGAAGAGGGTGCAAGACAGTTTTTATTGCACAACATGTGCTGTGGACAGATGGTGCTGAATTATGCATTAAGGGTTTTAACACTGTTCCTGTATTTTTGCTCTGGACTAAGAAATTAGCCCATATGTACAAGAGGATGTTTTGCTAAGTTTTCACATCTTAACCCAGAGGGCTTTTTAAAACATTAATACAACAGGACAGAAGTAGATTCACACATGCACTCTGTGAGATATGTACACTGTAATTCACTGTGCATATATCAGGCAGTCTGAAGTTGAGCTTTATGTTGCACAACATTTCTACATATTTGATCAATATTGGTGTACTACAAATGTATCATAAAAATATGTTTTATTATAAAAAAAAACATTTCAAATTAAAATAAATTTTCATTTGGGTTTTAAATGACTTCTTTGACCAGTTTAGTAGTCAAACAAGTCAAATGTCAGAATGTTTGCAGACATGATGATGAGTAGGAAGAAAGCCCTTTTGGATATCTGAAATGTTGTCTTTGACTAGAAATAATTAACATTTTGAATAGTAAAAGGTGGATTAGCCAGTGTTGCCAGTTCAAATCTCAGCCCAGGACCTTTCTGGGTAGAATTTGCATGTTATCTATGTGCATGGGTAGGGTTTTCTCCAGGTGCTCCGGTTTCTTCCCACAGATGAAAAACATGCATGTTAGGCTGATTGGTAACTAAATGTCCTCTAGGTGTGAGTGAGAGAGTGAATACTGGTTTGTCCGTGTCCCTGTGATGGACTGGAGACCTGTTCAGTGTGTACCCCACCCCTCACACAGTGACTGCTAGATATGGGCACCAGTGAACTCCACAACCTGAAAAGGAAGAAGCAGGTGAAGATAATGGATGGATATTAATATTGTATAATGAGTCTGGTTATTAAGATGATTGTCTATAGTTGAGGATTTTTAGATATTTTGTAGAAAGTTGTGGAAACTTTGAAATATACATGAACTAGTAAGAATTTTATCTTGGATTTATATTCTGGCCAACAGGGCCGCTTGTCCTGAGCCTGGTTCTGCTGGAGGTTTTCCTTTCCACTGTTGCCTCTGTGTTCGCTTACGATGGGAGACTGCGATGAAGTGAAAACTTAAAGCAGTCTATTGGCTCCTTTGATAAATTATAATATTAATTGACTTCAAATGTATATTAATATTTCTGTTCAGTGCCCTGATATTACTACTTATGTGATTTGGCACTATGTAAACAAAACTGAATTAAATTGATTTGAACAATATTGTCCAATTTTATTACAGAAATCTTGTATTTTAGAAAGAGGAGCAGGGTTTAATTATACGTTGCCCTGCCACAGTGTCCTGTGTGTAGCTACTAACTTATGATTTTGGGGAAAGTAATAACATTATTCCAACATTGTAATGGATGAAACTAAGGGTGCAATTTGTCATCTACATTTTCTGTGTTCAAAACTCATGAAACGCATGGAGTTGAAAATCAAAAACAGTCTACAAAGATAATTTTGAAGCCATTTTGAAAAAATACGGATGGAAGGAGCAAAGAAAAAAACAAGAGCTAAGGTGACATTTGCTTCACACCCAAGTAAATTTCTTGCCATGGCATTGAGTTTATTCGCCCCCTTGCCTTTCAGTGATGGACTTGGAGCAGACATCATGTCTGCTGCCAGTCGTTCTCGCCTCCTGGCTCAACAGCCCATTGGAGGTCCTGCCAAAGCTGGGAACGCACCACTCCTCAGGCCAAGAAGACACATGCTACTAAGGGAATCTGGCCATAATGGAGTGTAAAGAGAGACGGCAAGCTAAGCAGGCTGAGTTGAAGTGACAGACAGGAACAGGCGAAGACTGCACAATGCAGAGAACAACAGAGGGTGACGGGAGGGAGACCAAATGTCAAAAGAGCCAGAGAGATTTTTGTGAAGGCAAGCAACTTAAAAACTGTCAGTATAATTAAAATGGAATTATTGGAAATAATCTTTCTTTTCCATCCTGCAATTCTTTCCAATTCTGGGCTGCAAACAACACTGTTAATGAGACAGTTTCACTCTGTTTTTCCTCCCCCCGTCACCCCCCAAATGACACACACTGAGGCCCAACAAACACAAATGAGCTGCCATGCGAACTCATACCTCACAGACACAATCTACACAAATGTAATGAGAACTTGGTGTTTACTCTTTGAAGACTGATGGCTGTTATTAAGTCTGGATGTGTCTCGCTCGGTGAGATAAGTTTATTTGGTGGTGTGTTTACACGAGCAGCATTTGATTGAGATTTCTGCATCACACACACACGTTCCACACACTCTTTAAAGAAAGCACAATTGTGGAAACAAATGCTGCTACTAATCATGACAGAATTTACAACGGTGTTACTCCAGCTAGTCAAAGCTTAGCTGCTTTTTTAATGTAAATTTATACAACTCAGATTTATGCCATTTTTCAACTTCCTCTGTTTGAGATGGACCAAAATATGCGAAATTATTTTAATCACAATCAGCACTAAAACGGTTGTGCTGCCAGAAATCTGTTCAGTTACGCGTTCTTTAAAAATCTACTGCTTGTTTATGGGTTTGATGTAACCTTGGATAAACAGTTTATATTTTCACTGTCAAAACTGTTTATCAAGATTGTTGGTTTTCTTATCAGAAACTTTTCTGGAACATGTTTAAATTATATATTTTCTAATTTTACTGTGCTGCATAACGAGTGATAGAAAAGGCCAATTTGCTTTGGCAATGTCACCATTTGATGGTTCGTGGAACAATATTTGATGCCAAAGCATAAAGGGAAGATTTTGCACAATTTATATAATTTATATTTATACTTCTATAATTACAATTTAGGATGGTATCATACTTTTATTTCATTTTATGCTAATGTTGCTTAAATGTTTAATGGTTATTGTTGCATCAGGGGTCTGAGAGTAATGAAATTTCAATCCTGTGTATGTCCTGTGCATATTGCAGTGTTGACAATAAAGTTGACTTTGACCTGACACTGTGTTGTTAGTGACTCAGCTCCAGCTATAACAATTTTTGTCTCACTATCCATAAATTAGACTTAAATTTAGCCATTTTCTGTTTTACAAGTTCCGACAGCTGTGGCCACCAACTTAAACTGGGTTTGCACCAAAAGTTAATCAGTTATCATTCAAGTTCAAGTATCTTTATTGTCATTCTCATCACATGTGGTACATGAGGTGGAATGAAATTATGTATTTAAGGTCCCACACCCAAAAATAGCAAAAATATAAAGTATTAAAAGAAAATGTATATAAGGATCTAAGATGTACACTAAGATACATGCTTAAAGAATGCTAAACAATACTCTAAAAGATCTAAGATATGCACCAAACACTAATAATGTAAAATAAAACAGTATATTAAACAGCAGCCCAAACATCAGTTTGTAGGGAGTAGATGGGTATGAATGAATTCATACATCCATATAAATATAGAGGTATTACCAATCAATATTTCCCAAACACTACAATAGCAATTGTCCATTAGTTCATAAAATATCTTAATGTGTAACTAAATTCAAAAGAAGCAATCTTGCACAATCTGTTAGTGCATCAAATATATGTTGGGGATCAATTTTATACTAACACAGCAAATTGAAGGGTTAACATTTGAACAAATTGTATGATTTACAGCCATTTTTGTATTATTGTCCATAAGCTGTGGCAACCATGAACTGGGTTGCCTTCAAAGGTTAAACAGTTGTGGAGGTATACCAGTAATTAATTAATGTTTTTTTACAAGAGTCCAGTGTCCAGTGGTGCATGAACCATTTTCATGACCAACCAACAGACATAAACAGTCAAAAACATCATTCTCTTTCACCTTATATGACAGTCGATGGTGGTTTTAGGTCATTACCATAGACACATTAGCCTCAAGTCAGCTGGAAGGACTTTTACTGAAAACTTCTTATTTGTGGACATTTATGATGCATAACCATAACAAGGTTTATTTACTTATTTATTACAACCGGCAGCAACTGATTAACATCTCAAAAGCTCAAATACCTCAAGTACAGTCCCAAAACCCAAATGAGTTGAAAAGGAGGTGCCGTGGATGCATTCCCAACTACCTGGCGGTGGTACTCGAGTATCTGACCGAGATCCTGGAGCTGGTGGGAAAGGTGGCTCGTGACAGCAGGAGGACCGGGATCATCTCCTGGCACCTGAAACAGGCTTCCTGCAATGACGAGGAGTTCAACAAGCTGCTAGGAGTGAGGAGCAGTTCTGCCCAAGGTTCAGGCGGTCCTGCTGCCCAAGAAGACCGAGAAACACGCCAAGTCCAAGTAAACGGATCAACATCTGGAACCAGTTTCTTTAGATCCGCTGGATGATACTTCCTGCCCACAGCCATCAGCATCTAGAACAACTCTTTAATGAAACCAGGAGAATGAGTTACAACATTTAATTTCCATTTGGGATTAATAAAGTATTGTTCAAGTGAATTGAATTTTTACAACACCGAGATAAATTGTGAAGCCATAGATGAGCTGATGAAACACATGGGAAGATTTACCATCTCCACAGCAAGGACCGCTTTTTAGGCTTTGCACATGAAACCCAGGAAACATCAAACAGACCTTTGGAGACACGTGAGTGAATGTGGAGCTCATAACGATAATGAAAAGACACATTTGCTTGTACTTAAAATGTATGTGCTCATGAAACGTTTCACACTTTTGCACAGATTGGAGCGTAAACAAGATGTCATTGTCATAAATCATTACTTCTATCAGAAACATTTAATTAAATCCACCATTACTTGCAAATATTGGCTATAATGGACATGCATTTTAGTCACAGTAGATAGAAAATATCAGCTTGTGGTCGTATTTATTGTTTTTACTCTTAGTTATAGAAACAATTGAACACAAATTGTAGGAGGAAGATATGATTTTGCAATCTACTGCTTTATTCAAATGTATTTCACATGCATAAATTTGATTGATGGTGGTTTACATTACAGATGGGTGTAATATTCAGTTCGTCTGTTTGTTCATCCAAGCCTCTATGATGAAAGTGGTAGATATACTGTATGTACTTAATGTTATAGTGCTTGGCTCAGGCTCCATCACCATAAATTGTTGAGTACAGTTTAATGCTTAGAAGATGCTTTTCAGCAGCTGTTTGCAGCACTTAATCTCAGTTTTAGCATTTAAATTCTATAAATGTGTTATTTTTGAACTATGCGTTCAGATAAGTAGTAAATATTTTGCATGAATGTTTTTAGGTGCTGTAATTTAGGCGCATTAAAATAGATTCAGGTCTCTTTAAATTGGTTTTCTCTTCTGAATTCCTAAAATCTTTTTGAATATTGCTCCCCAGCGGGAGCGTTTTAACAAGTGCAGTCGTTTCCAGATGTGCTGAGCTTGCTTTTACTTTAACTGCTGATGACAGTTAAAAGTTTAGTAAACGAGGGAGGGGAAAAAAAAAAAGGAGGAATCCCAAGAGTCTGCCATCATCACATTTCAACTGCCGAGCACGTCCTAATTAATACTTAATGAGTAAATGATGAACAGTGTGACACAGGCTGTTATATAAGGTTTGATTATACAAAATATAAAGGTGAGCTGTCAGAGGAATGTAAATAGTTGTGTGAGTGTTTATGAAGCATTCACACTATTGTGATCTATTTTTCTTCTGGATGTTTTTCAGCATCTTTCTCGTTCCACAATTTTTGTGCTAATTCAACAAAACTCTTTCAGAATGATCTCCCTATGACTTTTGGTATTGGTGCAACTTTAGCTTTTTGAAATATGTAGCTTTTTCTGCCACATTTTTTCTCATAGAAAATTAATTGAGCTCATTTTACATCCTTTAAATCTTTAGATGTGTTTACAACCTTTTACTGCTCCTTTCATATTTTGTTCTGGTTCAGCTTCTTTCAGCTTCCTTGTGTAAATTTAAACTTTTTTTTAGCTACTTTCAGATCATTTCAGCTGTTTTGTGCTTCTTTTAGATTTTCTAACTACATTTTTGTGCATTTAACTTCTTTGTGCTAATTTCAGCTTGTAATGCTCCTTTCAGCTTATTTATGCGCTTCAGCTTTTTCTGCTATTTCAGCTACTATTTAGCTGTTTTATGCTAATTGTAGCTTTTTGAATATTTACATATTTTTTGCACTAATTTAAACGTTTTTCAGCCTAATTCAGCAAAAATTTACTCTCGCCACTTCTGGTATTTTAAACTTCTTTCTGGTTTTTAGCAACTTTTCAGCTATTTGTTGCTAATTGCATTTTTTTTTTTTTTACAGATAATTTCCACTTTTTAGGCTCATTTCTGTTTCTTTTAGCCTATTTGGACGATGTTTTGTTCTTCTAACTTTTTTGGGGTTGCTTTAAGTTTATTTATTTTTTTTAGCTATTTTTATCTGTTTTCAGATAATTTCATGTTGGTCATGGTAATTTCTGCTACTTTCAGACTAATTAACTTCTTTCTGACACATTCAGATTTTTGTGCTCCTTTAAGCTTAATTATGCTAGTTTCAGCTCTTTTTCTTATTTCAGCTACTATTTAGCTTTTAATGCTAATTTTAGCTTTTCCAGTTAATTCCACCTTTTTTTTAAGCTCATTTCAGCTCTTTCTGCTTCCTTCTGGTAGTTTAAACTTTCTGCCTTTCAGCTAATTTTCAGTCATTTTTTTCCACCTTTCTTTTAACTACTTTCTGCAAATTTCTGAATAAAATACAGTATTTAAACCAATTTCAGTAAATGTGTTCTTTCTGCTTTCTTCTGCTAATTTAGGCTTGTTCTTCCATTCATCTACAATTCAGCATTTTACCAGCTAAAATTTCAACTGATTTTCAGCAAGTTCTTGTGCAATAAGCATTAACACTGCATTTTCTGAGGAAATGCAATTTCTCTAGTTACAGCTGAGTCTGTCATGTTCTGCCCCTCCTGTCACATTGTCATCATGTTTTGGTTTCCTCGCTCTTGTTATATTTCTGGTCTGCTCCCGTCATCCTACCACACCCACTCTGCTCATGCACCTCAGTCAGGAGTTATGCTGTTCACCTGGTTACTGCCCTTAAGCTCCATGCTCATACTCTGCCAGATTGTCAAACTCATTCAGATGTCCAGCAATCTCGTCATAGCCTTGTTCGCCTGCCTTGTTTGATTTTTGGATTCCTCGCCTTGCCTGCTCCTTGTCTGCTTTGGATTTACCTCCCTGACCACAGTATCAATGCTTCCTTCTACTATCACAACTACATATCATGGATTTCATATTGGCTTTGGATTTGGATCTCTGACCTATTGTGCCTGACCCCTACTTGTACCACTGGACTTCGCTTCTGGACACCTCTTAAACTACGCTGCTGCACAATGCTGCTTCTCTGCTGCTGTTCACTCACTGTCATCGTCTCCACCTCCCTGAAGGAGCCCCTCTCTTACCTGACTGTGAAGGTTAGTGACTGCCTCTGTACTCCTCTGAACCTTCACAGTAAAACTCAGATAACTAATCCCCCTGTCTCTACAGATTGGACCAAACTGTGGACCCAGACCTCCACCAGCAGCTATTTATTAATAAATATGTTAAACCATTCCTGTTGTCCATTGTCATGCTTGAATCCATAAACACATTGTTGTCATCTATATGAACTGCAAAATATTTAGCTATTTCCAGGTAACTTTTCATTTGTGATTTTTATTTTGTTTTATTTTAATTTTTTTTTTGTGAGGGTGATTTTTGGGTGAATTTTCAGTTCAATTCAATTTATTTATATAGTGCCAAGTCACAACAGAAGTCATCTCAGGGCACTGAACAGAAACATTCATACATAAAAATAAATTGACAGAAACATCCATAAATAAAAATAATTAACATTATTTATCAGATGAGCAGACTGCTTTGATAACTTCATTGCAGAACTCTCAGCTTGAGCAAGCATGAGGGTGACAGTGGAAAGAAAAAACTCCCTCATGAGGAAGAAACCTTTAGCAGATCCAGGCTCAGGACAAGCGGCCATCTGCTTTTGACAGGCTGGTTTTGATAAGAACAGATACACAATGGCAGGTGGAGAATCACATTAATACAGAAATAGTATAAAAATGAAAATTATTCAATTTTAACAATTCATTTAAGGAACTGAGGTCAGTTTGTTGTCCAGGAGTCAAAGTTTAAGCAGCATAACAAGCCAACCCTAACTATAGGATTTATCAAAAAGGAAAGTCTTAAAACTGGACGACAGAAACTGGAAGTTGGTTCCACAAGAGAGGAGTCTGATAACAGAAAGATCTTCCTCCCATTTTGTTTTTGGAAACCGTGAGTAAACATGCAGTCTTTAAGCAAGTGATCTGTTAGGAAAATATGGAACAAGATCTGTTATATAAGATGGAACTACAGTAGGTTGATGAGAGCTTTGTAGACTAGAAGTAAGATTTTGAATTTTATTCTGGATTTGACAGGGAGCCAATGGAGAGAAGCTAAAACTGGAGAGATGATCTCTCCCACTAACTTCATTTAAGACTCTGGCAGCAACATTTTGGATTGACTGAAGACTTTTTAAATAAGTATTTGGACACCCAGATAACAAACCAATGCAATTTAAATTTATGTACTTGTACTATTTCATTCCAAAATTTTCTCAGTTTTGACTAAATGTTTTTTGTTGGGTTCTCTTGGCTTTGATTCCAAAGTTTTATACAAAAATAATTTTATAATATAAAGTAATATTTTATTCTAAAATAATAATTTTATAATATAAAGTAATATTTTATACTAAAATAATTTTGTAAAGTAATATTTTATACAAAAATAACAAATCAGCAAAAATAATAAAAAGGTTTATAATAAAATAATAACAATAATTATGCATTAAAAGGGCCCCCAAAAAATTCTGATTTTGGTCAAACATTCTAAATTATGTTTAATCTCATTGTGAGATCTTGTGAAACATGACAGTGCTGAAAGAATGTGTTGAAAACTACTCTCAGCTGCTAAAATACCAGTTTTAGCTTAGCATCTGTCAGACTGAGTGAGATTGAGTAATAGTTTTTATGTCTGCTAAGGTCTCTTAGCTGTGGCAGCTGTCTCAAATGGGGCTTTCTCCAAATTTAATAGTTGCAAACGTCACATTAAAAACAAGCACACACACGTAAACAGGCAAAAACATTTTCACTGCATCACCTTCGGTGTCAGCTGATAATCAGATCACATTTGATTTAGGCAGGAGAATAAAAGCGGATTAGCTTTTTACTGTCCTGAGGACGTATAAAATTAAAAGTAAAAACAAGAGTTAGGCACTTCTTTGCCAAGTCAGGACACAAAGAGATAAAAAGCAAAACAGTTCCCAGGGATGTGTAAATGTGTCTCCTGCTCCCGTCCTGTCTGCCAACGATTCGCAGTAAAGGCTCTTTTATCTCAGTGCAAGACGTTTTTACGTGTCACTCTATGGCTCCCTGCTTGAAAACAAGCAAAAAGACAGAAAAGGTAGGGTTGCAGTACTCCAGGATGTGTGCAGTGAGCATTTCACACCTTGCACATGACTGCACTCAGGTCCATTTAGAAGTGAGAGAGGTCATCAATCTGACTGACAATTCTTTCAACAAAATCACGAGCAACAGGCCGTGAGGGCAGCTTTAACTCTGAAACGCTGAAGGAGACCAGACGAAAGCTGCAATTCATAAACGGATATTTTGGTGTTATACACGTCAACAGCAGACTTCAGGCCCACACCTCCACGGACATTAAAGCTGGAACGGGTTTGTCTTTTCATCCCTGGAGGTTTATTACCTTCACGTGCATGGTTTCATTTCAGATGAACTTCAGTCTAAAAGAGGTTTTCTGCATGAGCTCACAATTAGATGTCGCATCAAGAACACAAGGCAGGAGCAAGTAAAATGTTAAATATTAGATTTATGCATCAACACACCTGTTTAAAATTGATTTAGGAAGAGTTGTCTAAGAAGTTTGAAATAGCCATATAATAAATAAAACTCTTTGTATTTATTTTACTCAAACCATTTTTGTATAAATGAATCAAGTCAATGTTTTTGCACTTTGGGTCTTGGGTCTAAATGGCCGTTTTGGTATAATTTTGAATTTACCCTTATATTTTCATCATAAAAACAATTTACCATGCCTTGT
>JARVLU010000646.1:9043774-9064009 GCA_031762415.1 Simpsonichthys santanae | reverse complement strand
CCCCCCGCCCCCCCCCCCCCCCCCCCCCCCCAACCAGCTATCAACAAAATGTACCCAATGGCTGGTATATTAGCAGTCAAACAACAATGTGTAAGCTATAACCAATATGCTAAAAAAACAAAAATTATGATTTAGTTGTCTCTGTCTGTCTAGATGATATTTGATGTTGTTATCCATCATTCTGAAAAACCTTCTTTAAAATTCCTATTAAGAACATTTTTGTTTAATCTTCAGTTGATAAACACAAACAAGTTTTAATAGTGACATGTACTTTAAAAAAAAATGTGGTTTGACATTTTGCTTGCACTGCAGGAAAATCCAAGACATTTTATTTTTCTGACTGACAGAAAACTGTTAAGTATTTTGGTGGAGTTGAAAGCATTCATTATCCTCTCTAATGGTAATAAATAACTGTCAAAGAAATCAGCATCATTAGATCAGCTCTGATGCAAACTTACCTGTCAAAAATGATGGACAGATGAACACAAACTGAAAAGAAAACGATTTTCCATGACTTAAGCGTTACTAATTTTTTAAAATTTAATTTGCAACCTGCTGATCTCTCAAACTTTAATGAAGCCATTTGTAAAACCAGTGTAAAGCTACATAGCTTTACAAGATAAACTTGATAATGCAAAGTTTTTGTATCTATTTTAATATCAAAATTAATGCCTCATGCAATACATAATGTTGTGAGTTGCTGTTGGCTATCAAAAACTTAAAGAACAATAGCCAAAGGCAAGGAAAGAGAGTTTTAAAGACTACCTTAATTATTGCAAAGAAGGAAAAGGGTGTGACAAAGCAAAAAATATTTTATATTATAAGTATAGTACAGTAACTTCTATTGCTTTTATGGTAAATTACATGACCAATTTCTTATCAGGTAAAATGATTTTCCTATCCATTTAAAATTAAACCATAGTTAGACTCTTAAGAATAATTAAGGTTCTTCATCCATTTATTGTGATTTATTTGCAAGCACATAAAGTCACAATATCCCAAGGTATTAGAATCAAACAAGGATTTTTTTGGAAGTCTTTCTGTTCAGGCACTGTGGAATGACGTCTACGACATTTAGTAGTGACGCAAGACTAGTGTGTCACTGGCAGCTGCTCATGATAACAGACAGTATGCAGCTGTAGTGCAGTTTAAATATAAAGGATGTAAAATGGGTACCTGATGTCATGAAATCTGACTCATAAAAAGGGCTGGAGGCCAAACAGCACATGTTCAGGATGGAAAAGTGTTGACTCCTGCCTGCTCGCTTTGGCTGTTTTTTCTGTAAACCTATTTGCGATAAATCCCAATGTTTACGCTGTCTTAAAACTTGATAAAATTAATATCAGGTCTGTCACAACCAGCACTTTGATTTGTACTTGGAGACAACCTTGTTGCTGTCAAAGGACAGTCCCAGGACAAAACCTTACAAAGTAAAAATTACTATATTAACTCATGTTCACAATAATTGTTAGACCAAAATAGTTAAAGCAGAGATGTTTTAGTGAATCTTGAAGTTCATGCAAAAAAGTTACCCTAAATCATTTTTCAAAAACATTGATTGGGCACAAAGACAAGCGTCTCCTTAATTTGCATTTGATCATGCATTAATCAGCTACTGAGCCGGTCACGCTTCAACATTAATGAAGAACCAAAGGGGGCAGAGATTATATAACTTGGCAAGATTGGCAAAGGGTGCTTTGAAAATTATGGGTTCCAACGCCACAAACCATATGTCATCAGTACATCACCTCTTTGAACCAGCTTACTCTTACATATGTTAACCACTGACACTGACAGTACCTTCATATGGAGGCCCAAGGTTTGGACTAGTTGGCATACGGTATTCATGAATGTCTCAAGAATGACGTGACATCCATAGGTTTCTCAACTTCCTCACATGTGCTTCAGAGACTTGCAGCTCTGTCACTTGAATTTTGAATTTGTTCATAAAATTAGCACCTGAATTGTTGTGGAAGTTTCCAACCAGTTTCGAGCGCTGAATCACAGAATTTCCATGACACCTGTATGGGAAGTCTATGACAGGCAATAAAAACATCTTGGTTATCAATGTTAAAAAATAATTTTCTACCTTCGTGCTAAGGAAGTAGTTACCCTATTAACCATAACTTTTTTTAATGATGTAATTCCTACCTGGTCGCACTTAAAACAGACTTCACTCAGGCTGCTGTGTTTAAGGAGAGGGTATTGTTGTTTCTGGGTTTTGTACACTGGTTCTTCATTTGTAAGGGAACCATCCTCAACTTAGCTTTTGTAAGTCCTAAAGAATGGCATGTCCTCATTGAAAGGTGTTTTGTTGCTAATTATGATTTTCAAAAAAAATGTTTTAGTAGTTACAGAACAGCTTTCTCGACCCTGTACTAAAATACCAGGGAATTAATAATACTGTAATCCCAAAACCTACATAACTAATAATAATAATAACAATGTGTATGTGTTGTCATCGTTGTATGTTCCCATGGTGAAATTGGCTCTTAACATATAAACCATTCACCAACAGGTGGAGCAGTGGGCAGTTATTGAAAGTGCCCGGGGAGCAACTGGGGATAAGGTGTGCTGCTCAGAGACGCCATGAGATGTGCGATGACTGGGGATCGAAAGCTAATAACTACAGTCCCTGAATGCAGCCAATGTGGATGTTTGAATCTGTCACCAAATGAAATAAAATTCATGATATTTTGCAAGACATAGGCCATGCCTGCCCTGTGCTTATGCAACTTTAACCATTTAATGAGGACAACCAGATAAAAGATAAAAAAGTGGAAAACTAGAAGAGACCATCTGAAAGGTAAAGGAAGAGTAAGAAGAGGGTGACAAGGTAAAAGACACAAAGCAGAGAAAGAATGCCGAAAAGAAAAAGATGCAGCTTGGCAGAGGAAAATCAAGGTGGCAAGATGGCGTTTCAAAGACTGAGAGAATGTGAAACGCATCAGTGTACAAATGAACAAGCGAGGAAGAGGAGCGGAGGAGTGGTGTTGAGCGAACAGGATGTTGGCAGTGTGCAGATTTCTCCTCAGTTACATTTTGAAAGAAGAGGAACAAGGGATGCAGGGCTGAGATAAGGGGAAGTTGATTAAAGAATCACAGCTGAAGAAAAGAAGCCCTGTATTTAGCATTCTCCTGGCAGCACAGAGGCTCATTTTCATGCCCTAGTTTGTCAAAATAAGAAGGAGCCAGAGGGTAACAGCAGAGGAGACACAGACAGCAACCATTCAGATAGTCATGGGATTGAGACGGTGAAAGGGGTTGCAATCGTGAAGCTGGCAGATGAAGAAAATGAAAGAGTGCCTCATCTAATTATCAAGCCCTCTACCATTGCGGTGTTGTCACACGCCACACTTCAAGGACAAAGTGTGGAATCACATTTTTCCACACGGATGTCAACAACTGCACAAGAAAAGACCCTGAAATGAGAGAGGTTGCTTTTTGCCTCTGCAGCATCAGCTTTGTGATGACTGGGGGGATATTTTTGAGGCAGCGAAAACCCCTTGGTTGGAAAGTGGAGGGACGGGGGTGTTCATCTCACAGAAAAGGAGCACAGTGTGTAGTCGTCATGGTTTGATAAGCACAGGTGGCATAATTTTTCCTGCTTGGGGTTCACATTAAACACATTATATTTAGTCATTGTCACTTTTAAACGCTGGTCTTTTTGAGGAGGACTTTTGCCTGGAATGTGTTTTTCAGAGTGGAGAGATTTTTTAAACACGTCCAAGTCCCATAGAAATGTAATGCTTAAATCTCTGTCAAACAAAAGACAAGTTCAATGTTATTTGTATTATAATATCAAACAAACTAACAATAAATTACTACTGAAATAAAAGGTGTAACATTCATTTAAAGAATGCACATCTCCCACTACATTTCATGCTTGGGTTTTGGACCAAGACAATGACTTTGGGCTTTGAAAATAGAACTGAGTACAACAAACTTCATGCACAATCATCCAGATATTAAATCCAATAATTTTCCATTGAATTATCTGGACAGTTTCTTTTTTATAGAGACGTTTCACCCTCTATCCGGAGGTCTTCATCAGTCAGAGGAGTTCCAGTAAACTATTTCCCCACCAAGCGGTAAACACCTTAAGTGGACCAACCAGTTTGCTGGAGCTAAGATGTTTTCTGGGGGCCGTCTTGACTACTGGAACTCCTTTGACTGATGAAGTCCTCCGGATAGAGGGCGAAACATCTCTATAAAAAATAAACTGTCCAGATGACCTGACTGAGAATTGTTGAAGAACTTGAGTACAATACTGCAGTATCTTGTATGATCTTTCATGATCTGTTAGTCCTTGAAGTATGTGTTGTGATTGACCATCAGCTACTAGCTTTAGCTCAATTTTTGTAGCAATGAGTTCAAGTGAGATTGAGTTACAGTAGTCCCTCGTTTATTGCGGGGGTTTGGGACCATGCCCCCCTGCGATAAGTGAAAAAGCACAAAGTAGGGATACAGTTGTCCAAGTTAACTTTATTGTCATTACCATCTCATGTGATACATGAGATGAAACAAACTCATGTACACAAGTAGTAGTAGTAGTGGTAACTAGTAGTTTATATTAGTATTTACTGTAGTAGTGAGTAGTAGTTTATTTTAGTGTTTATATTCAGGTATATATATTAAGTTGTTTTAAACTCTTCCCACACTCTGGCAATGTCCCTAATAATTTTCTAAACTCTAAACACTCTAAAAGAGCTCCGCTCTCTCTGCCACCTGCCGGTGCTCTTGGCCACGCCCACTTCTCTGATGCAGAGGAGATCTGACATGCTGCAGGGGGAAGCTTCTTCTGCATCTGTGGGTTGCACACATGTGCAGTGGTTGCTAAATAATTTAAAATAATTTATTTTAATGGAGAATTCCATGAAGATCGTGCAGCTCATCCGTCAGTCAGCCAGTTGTGCGTCATGTCCAATCTTACTTTTGAGAAACAGCGATGAAGTGAGTCTGTGGAAAAACAAACCATGAAGTAGCAAGGGGCTACTGTATAGTCTATTGTTATAAAATAAAACTTTTCATAGAAGGTAAAATTAGACGATTTAATCTGTAAATCAGAAACATACATATATGTTGTTTTTTTTTTCTTTTTTTTTTTTCTGGCTCTTTAATCTCCCCTTACTGTAATAAAAACCACCAACTTTTGTAGATACTTCTGTTTATTTTTTATTTGTTGCTATCTAGTAGCTCCGCTATTCATTACTCTCCTCAGCTCTCCACAAGCTTTTTCTCTTCCCTGTGAAACCCATGGGTGACATGGAAACATGCAAATTGATGCAGTGTGCAGCAAAGCAATCTGGATGCCCTCCTCTGCTCTACAGCCATCATGACTGACTTTACTGTCACGCTCCCTCTGCTTACCTGCAATCCTCTTAGCGTCCGTGTTGCTTCCAGGGGTTCTTTTACATCCTGTCTAAACATCAATCTCTGCTCTCTTTGTATTTTTTTATCACCATCTTTCTTCTGCCTTCTACTTATCTCCTAAATACACGTCCATGCTTTGGCACCTTCATCTCCACTTTCTCACCTACTGTACATTCACTCTTTGGCCTCCACTTCACTTGTAACTTGTCCATTCAGGCTCTGTGTAATAACAGCACATGGTGATTTGTGTTCATTCATATATGGAACTTATAATTTCATCTGTTTACAGAAACATTTACTTGTTTATTGATGTAACTGATGTCTGTCTGCTTCTGTATTGACCCAATGATGCGTCACCCACTTTGCTCCTTACGGTACTGACCAGCAGTTACTGGGAGGATGATGAAAATTACCTGAAATCATGTACTAAGACATTTTAATTTTAATCATCATGTAGAAGCCTTGCGAGGAAAAAAATCTACATCAAAACCAAATGCCTAGATATGAAATATTTATTTATTGTCAGTAATCAGAGCGCTTTGGTAAATAATCCACACATCAGATTCATTCATTCATTCAAAACTTTGCGACAGAAAGAAGTTTTCAAAACCAGAAATGGATGTAATCATGCTGTTTTATTTTATTTTATTTTTTTTTTTTCCTAGCAAGTGGGGCATTTTCAGTTTTCAACAGTGGCTTTAAGAATCGTCATGTGATCCAGTATGCCATTGTTTTATGCAGCGAAACAGCAAAAAAATACATAAAATAAAACTGTAGCCTATCAGTTCAGCCACAGAGGTCATCATGACGATTAAAGCAGGATGGTATTTTTAAATTCAAGTAGTAGAGATAGCTGACAGCTAAATGCTACGCGCTAAATCAGTTCAGAGCTGTCCTGATCAGCTGTTTTTAATAACGAGTTCAAAACTTCCTGATCGTGTTCCTTAATTCTCATGCACAGTTGTAAGCAGTTTTAGTTTAGTTTATTTTTAGTTTAGTTTATTCATTTTATATTCAGTATAAAAGATAACATTTACATGCAATATGAAAGAAAAATATAAAAAAAACATAAAATGAAAGGAGGCAGAGAGAAGAACACATCTTATTTGATCTGCCCCCCCCCCTTTTTTTTTTTTTTTTTTTTTATAAAACAGGCAAAATCAATCCAAAAAAACACACTCAAATCAATCAATGTTTCTCAATGAGTAAATGAACAGCAAGATCAACTTCATATCCTATCCAAAACATTCCCAATACAATATAGAAAGAAACAGCATTTTTAGTATTTAGTCAACATCTTAGATTTGACCATTTTTTTAAACTCAATCATAGATTTGGCATATTTAACTTCATTTCCCAAACTATTACACAGATCAGTTTAAGTAGCAAATAATTTAGAGTTGCAGGTGTTAGCTGACGGTAAATGACTGAACCAAAACAAACGACTCGCCACCTCCGTCAGTCTCCGTAACGCTGTTAAAATGTGTGCACGTCCATTCATTTTTAGTTGTTATAATGAACAAAACAGTGCTGTTTGGGTGGATTGTTGACGTGTAACATGTAGCCCGCTGAGTTTTCTTTACCTCTTTTTAATTAATTAGCTCCGCTCTGACATTCATGAAAACGTAAGAAAAAAAGTCCATGTAAGTGACATAGTTGAGCTTACATGGTAAAACAGCAGGTGGGGTCCAAAAATAAAAAAATAATTCCATCTATGAGCGATATGTTGCAGGAAATGGCGAATGTGTAACTTAATGAATGGGACACATGACGGGTGTCTTCTCAAAAGTTTTCTCTGCGTGATCTTTGCTCTTTGTTCTCTCTTTATTCTTGTCATCTACATTTTATCCTTCACTCTGGCCCCCTCTTGTCCTCACTCTTACTTCTGTTACCTTTATTTTCTCATTTTCATCACATTGCTCACCTCCGTCTACAGCTACAATAAAACCACCATCAGCTTCACTTTCCCCACCTTTGAGTTTCATCTTGCATCTCTCCTCTGGCTCCCCCAGCTTCTGTTCTCCCCCAACTTTTATGTGTTTTTTTTTTCTATCCTCATGCCTGCCCATTCATTCGTTCACTCTCCTGCCATCTAATGGGGTGCTGTTGCTATAGTAACAGAGTGGTGAGCATGCTTGAATTCCACTAAGGGTGAGGCGATGGCTCGTATTAAAAAAAAAAAAAAAAAATCTGTTCGTCAGTTTGCACATTACCCCCCGGTGAAATTCAGAAACACTTTTTACTCGGATGCTGACAGAAGTTGCAGAACGTGACGTAAGCGTGAAAGGACACGACAGCGAGCTGCGTGTGAACCTAAAACATGTTAATCCCGACATATATAATTAAAGGTGGAGCTGGAACTACACGTAACTGCACATTACATTTACATATAGATGAATACAAACACTGTACAGTGAGTTTATCATCACATGTGCATACATGAAAATGGTTTTGTTTCAATATTTTACCAAGAGAATACAAATATAATTGCTAATTAATTCGCTAAGGCTTCAGATGTCTTCCTATCTGGTAAGGAGAATTATGTTTCACGTCATTTCTTTAACTTAAGCTGACTTTACTCGGCTCAAAATCCTTTTTATAAACTTCCATATTTCACTTAGAAATGAGGAGACTGAGTCTCATTTAGAAGAAAACTCATGTCTGAGTTTTGCAGCTGTAGGTGGTCAAGATGGATTTAACTGGTGTTTATCAGCCAGCTGTTGGAGGACTTAGCTCGTTGTCTTTTTAATTAGAGTGCGAGTCGTTAAGAGGAATGACTCTCTTGTCTTCTTTCCAGAACCTGTCTGCAGGATATTTCATTTTGTTAATAGTTTATGTAAACATAAAGATTCAACCTTTGTCTTGAATATGATTGTATCATTTATTTAATTAAATTTATTTATAAAATGTATTAATTAAAAATACAATAGGTTTTGTTCCCAGAGCAAAAGTTAAAATAGTATAAAACAAAAAAAAAAATGTACAAAAGGTAATAGTTAAAGATATTAAACACTACAAATGTGCAGTGCAAGTAGATTGAAATCACAATAGATGTCCCTTATTGCATACACGCCACTCAAAATACTGTTGAACTGTTTTAATTTTGCTTAATGCGCCTTATAATTCGCTGTTCCTTTTAGTCCAAAAAATACGGTATTCAGTTCAACCAGTTTGCTGGTTATAAAATGTTTTTTTGGGGGCGTCCTCTCCCTTGTTGACTCCTCCCAGGCAGCACCACCAGCGGCGTGCAGCTTAAATGCACTGTTTGTCTTTATAATAGTTTACACAAACAAATGTTGTATTGCAAATAATCCAGTCCCTATAATAAAATAGACCTATCAGCTCTCCATTTGTTTCCTTTCAGTCTTAAATGGAGCTAAATAAGTTTAATTTTCTTTTTGAACAAGGAACACAAAAACACATTAATAACTTTAACCATATATTATATGCATAAGCCTGTGTTTTATTATCAATACTGTTTCAAGATAAATGGAAATATTATCTGTTCTAACAATGTGGTCATGAATATTTTTGGTTAAATACTCTTTGGTGGTTTAATCAGACATGTAAAATGATCTAACATCTCATTATTTGTTCAAAAAAGAAATCTGATGTAGAAACATTTTTCATGTAAATGGTCTTGTTGGTGTCATGGATGGCAGCCATGGTGAACTGATGCACTTGTTTGTAATCTGGTAGAGGAATAATTAATGTGATGAATTATTTCTGTGAGTGTCGACTGAAGGATTCATCAGGGAGAAATCTGTTGAACAATTTTCCAGCAGCAGCTGATAAAAGGTTGTTCACCTTCAGAATAAGGCAAATAAATGTTTTTTACAAACACCCACAATCTGGACTCAAGGAGAAACAAATGATTCATTACAGAGTTTTGGCAATCTGGTTACAATGAACACAGAGTGCTTCTGATTAATTCATTTTGGGAAATGTGCAAACCTTAAATCAATAAAATACAACATTACTCAACTTTAACACTCAATATAACATAGTTGAATATAATACGGTATAAATATTAACTCATCAAATGCAGATACCTGTATGTATCTTTACAAATGTGTTTCTGTTGTCACTTCTATGGAAGATGTTTTAAGCAGTTTGATAAAATGGACGTCTGTTTTGTCACTGCAGGATCTGGTTCATATTCCAAAACCTGTTTATAATTTGTGAAGAGCAGCTGCTATATTTAGGCATGCTATTTTTAGCAAAGCATTTTCTTTGTTTTTTAACACTGCTCTGTTGTAAATGAGTCCCCACCTGTCACTGGTAGTTGTAATGCAAATTGAAACATGAGTGGAAAAAAAGGACAAAATGCACAAAGACTGAGGACAATGTTTCATTTCCCTCCAAAGTCTTGATTGTGCTTCAGTTCAAAGTTAGAAAACCAGTATGATCTGCTAATTGTTCTGGACAGTAACTGGGCTGAACATATTTCTCTACTTTTATTCATCCAACTGACTGCTAAAGCAACACATTTATTAACATTTAGTTAAGTGTTTATGATTTAATGAGCCACCAGAAACAAAACTATGTTTAACAGCAGTTACAACTTTGTTTTATGAGCATATTTAATTTTGATGTTGTAGTTGGCTACAAACCCCATATTTTTATAATCAGGGGCTAATACTTCAGCAGGTGTTCCAGTTCATTTTCCAAATTGTAATCAGATTTTTTTATTTTTATTTTCTTTATTTCAGCGTACCAATAAAAAATCATCAAGCTTTTAACGTTGAACAACTGAATGAATGGACAGTGTTCATTTAATAATGGCTGCAGAAGCTGTTATCATACATTATCACAATGTAGGATCCATCCATCCATCCTCACCAGTTTTTCCTTTCCGGGTCGCAGGGGTCACTTGTGTCCATATGCAGCAGTCACTGTGCAAGAGGTGAGGGACACCCTAGACAAGTTCATTACGGGGACACATGGAGACAAATGAGACAACTATTCACTCTCTCCCTCAGAGCTAGGGACAGTTTAGAGTTACCAATCAATCTATGCGTGATTTTGCTCTGTGGGAGGAAACCGGAGTAACCGGAGAATACCCACCCATGCACGGAGAAAATGTGCAAACTCAACCCAGAAATGTCCACGTCTGGGATTTTATCCAGTGACCTTCTCGCTGAGAGGCAACAGCTCTACCACCTTCACCACCAAAGGTCAAACGCAAAGGTGAAAATATTTCATTTAATAATGTTGTTAGAGTTATCCTACTTTATCATGCAGGGACCACCAGTTTTGTCTGCCCAGCGATGGCCCAGTTATGGCCTGGTTCTGTACAGATGAGTCGGGCCCAGCTGCTCTGAGTGAGCTTCCCAGGACAAACACTTGATAAGGAGTAATTTTTTATTTTGATGGTTTTCATCACGCAGATACATTTTGCACTTTCACCTATTTTTCACCATCAGAAACCGATAAGACCAGTGACGTTGCACAAAGTCACCCCACTGATACACTCTGATAGGCTGTGCTCCCAGAAGAAGGTGGAGCCTAAAGCCAATATAAGCTTGGGCGTTCTGTGATAGGGCGCCCTGCTTCCACTTCCGGGTTAAGACGAATTAGACGGACACCTCAGCACTGAAACTGTAACCTTCTCCTGCATGATGAACATTTACATTGGTAAACGGAAATTATATGTCTTGATTTAGTTGAGTTACAGTGAATTTCCTCTCCATCTGGGAATAAAAGAACCAGACGCCAGAGATGGGGAGTCAGACCGATTATAGAGACGGACCCGGTCCAGATTCTCACACGTTCTACATTTGCAACCAACACATTAAGTAGATTCTCCACCAATTACGGTCTTCTTCTGTTGTTGTTGTTAAAATATTCTTAGCTCACAAACACGGTATCTTAACAAATAAAAAAACACAAATGCACACACATGCCTTGATTTGCATTTAGGTGTAGTGAGTCAATCACCAATCAAATAAGTTACTTCACAAATATTTTTGTAATCCCAAATATGAAGTAACCTTGTTTGTAAGATATTAACAGACACACCATAACTTGCACCATACATACACACTCTTCCATCACATACTTGTTAATGCTTGAAATCACAACAAACAGGCAAATTAATTAATTTATCAAAAATGTCACTTCCTATTAGCTCCACCCCAAACTGATTCATTTTAACTTTATGAACAATCCTTTCTAACAACACTAACTACAGAAACGTTTACAAAGAACAGCCACGAGGAGGGAAATCAGCTGGAAACATGAGCTTTGAATACCATAGGCAAAACTAGATAAAAATGCTGACATTGTTTACTCATAAACATGAATCAAAACATGTTAGAGCTCAGCACCAGCATTACATTTAAAATATTCTAAGCCATTCAGACATAAGTTATTCCCTTTTCTCTCAGTCTCCAGCTAAGTGACATTTAACTGATGCTTCTCAACAGAATGCTAACAGGGTCCTGCAGCGACTGGGAGGAATAAAGGGAAAAAGAACGAGCAGGTCATATTTGGCTTCTTTCTTGAAAATGTGACAGTGCTCTGTTCCTAGGGATCCACAAGAGAGGACACAGAGCTTAACCTTTGAGAAATGGAAGTAACATCTGAAAGCTACCAAGCCCTGCTCTAATGGATGGTTTGAGTATAATGAATGAAAGACCATTGTAATGTGTCATGAATTTACCTTAATGCTTTAAATAAATTCCAGTACTTGAGCAAAAGCCAAAAAAACTGTCCAACTCTGGAGTGGAATCAAATATCAACCAAAAACAGGACTTTTGTGGTGCCTTGGGTTTCTGAAACTTTAAATTAAATATTAGTTATTAAACTGGGCCTGAATAAAAAGAGGCTTTTCATAATGACTGGGATGGTGATTGTGTGACATAAAAACGCATGTCTGCAGAAGAACTCTCTGTTTATCTAAGTACAAACGCAAATTTTATCACAAGTTGTGAACTCTCAACAGGAGATATTATTAATTAGGCAAACGCAACAAACAAAAGGGCACCGCGGCACTAGACGGCCCCAGGTGGAGTGCCTGAAGCACAATGCGGTGGTGGAGATTCAGAGCTTTGCTTGAGGCCTTTTCAGCTATTAACAGTGGAGCAGGACAACAGCGCTCAGGGGGAGGAATCTTCTGAAGGTTCATATTGGTGTAAACTGAGCAATTGTAAGTTTGCAGACACTTTGAAGATAGGTATTGGAAAATGGCATAAAATAAAAGGATATCTCATGAATACTGATGTGACATTTTCGGACTCTTTTGCGGGTTTTCAATGTAAGATTGTACTTGACACATGATTGATGGAAGGCGACCAACCAGAGTATTGTGCTGAAAAGCGTGCTGGCCATTAGGAGCTCTGGGACATTTCCCGGTGGCCTGGCCCACTCTGTGGTCACTGAGGGCCGCCTCATTTCTCTTTCTAAGGCTGTCTGTCACACAGAGCAGAGGCACGCTTCCTGATGGGTGTGTCTCTGTTCTGCTGTGACATACAGCCTCAGAAAAATAAGGAGGCGACAGGTGGGTTATGTCTTTCCCCATTGCTACTGCTCAGGGAGCTTCAGTGAGGTGTATATCAGAGTGAGTGGCATGGATTGTTAAAATAATCAAGCATGACTCAAATCAAGACTTTGGTACAGCCCCTTGGCAATCGCTGAGTGGGCCAGGTCACCGGGAAATGTCCCGGTGCTCCCGATGGCCAGTCCGCCAGAGCAATAAGCTCAGTAACCATTAGTCTGTCTGCTTTTTTAGAGCATTTAAAAAGTTTAGAACATTAAGAACATTGCTAGTGTGGGGGAAGGGTTTATAAAACCTTAAAATATATAAATACTAAAATAAATATAATGTCCCTACTTTGTGGATTTTCACCTATCGCAGATGTGTCTGGGATGCAACCCCCATGATAGGTGATGGACTACTGTATACTAAACTTGATGAGCACCCAACTCTTTAAATCTCCACTTATTGTATTTTTTTTATCACTTACACTGACATCATCATTAAGCGAGCACAAGATGCTATCGCCATGTTGGAAGACAAAGCCCATTAACAGAGGAAGTAGTTTAATCTAGATGCTTTTCAACTGTGATATTTATTTATTTACTGAGCTTGGTGGCTCGGAAACTGGAATAAAATAAAATAAAAATGCAACCCAAAAGTTAAAACACATAAAGATGGCTGAGTCAGTTGTCAATCAACAATATTAGCTGAAATGTAGGTTGTTCAATGGCTTTGACGCCTGCTAAAGTGTACATGTGAGACAACGAATGAGCATTTCTAATCAGGTTTGTATCCTGACATAAATGATTTTCCTACATAGCAAAAGATTTGTGCACACAGAATTTCATGTCATCACGCAGTGTTCTATAATTTGCTTCCAAGGAGTCTGTTTTAACAACACTTTACTAAAGGATGACAGAAATACAGGAAATGGATCATGAAGGAGGTTTTTTTAGTCTCTACATTGTGTTTATGGACAGCTATTGTAGCTTTCTGGTTGCTAATAGCTGGATGCAAGTTGACTGCTCGTGGGAGCTATAAAAGTAAAAATATAGGTTCAAAAATCAAGAGAGAGAGAAGAGTGGCTGAAGCGTAAGTGTGGGAAATATCCTGTCATAAAAAACATAGGAGGTGGAACTCAAGTGCAAATTGATGAGAAGCTAGCAGCTATAGGTGTAAATCCATAGGGGGTGAAAATGTGGCTTGTATCCGTTTTTAATTTGAATGTGTTAAGGCATAAGTTGAGCCTTTTATGGCCTTCAATATGTTCCATATATCCACCATAACCAATATACATATAAGAATGGATGACATAATGTGGTAGAGTACAGATGCAGTGAAAAAGCAGTCTGTGTGTGCTGCAGACAAGATTGGGATAATAAGGGAGGTGCAGGTTATGCTCTATTGCTCTATTGGTATTCTGTCTGTCTCCAGGCAGAGGGAGCATCGCCGCTGTATGGCTTGTGAGGAAAAAAGTTTGAGAAGAACAAGAAGCAGTTTTATGGTGGTGGTGTGACAGACATGATAACATTTTGCACACAGAGAAAAAAAAAAGCACAGAAATGTCATGCAAGACTGTCTGGTAAAAGGGGGAATGGAGACAAGAGAAGAAAATACGTGCTGGTTACATTTAAATGAAAATTACCTATGCATGATAATGTCAGTTCAGTGCAGGCACTTTGTCCTTTAATAAAGATACAACAGTTTTAACTTCTTGAAGAGTTTTAAACAAATAATTGGACATAAGACAGGTAGGCTGGATATATTTATTTTGATTGAAAAATACAAAAAAACAACAGAATAAACATAAACCCAAACTATAAAAAAAACAACAAATAAAGGAGTAAATTAATGAAAAATCAACAAATTAAATGTAAAACTGCTTTTATACACTGTATATCAAAGTTCATGCTAAAAAAAAATCCTGGTAAAAATCCATTAAAGTTCAGTCGGGCCATCTGGACGATTTCTTTTTTTGTTGAGACTTTTTGTCCTTCATCTAAAGGACTTCACCAGTTCAGGAAGCCACAACAAATCCATATTATCACTGGCAAACTGGTTGGACCACTATGTGATAGTGCTGCTTGTGGGACTGAGTTTGTTTGTGGCTCCTCGGACTGATGAAGTCCTTTATCTGAAGAACAAAACGTCTCAACAAAAATAAGCCATCCAGATGACCTGACTGAACTTTGTTGTTTTTATATAATTTTATTAATTTCCACAATTTAGGAGGTGAAAATCTAAACTTTACTTTAAATATTTAAGTACATTAAGCATGTTTTATGATATTCATTTCAGTCTAAAATATATTTTTAGGAATTGAAATGGTTTAAAAATCAGCCAAACTTTGCTTTTTACTACTTTAACTCCCAAAAAAGTGTAAACAGAGCGAAGGAAGTGTCAAGTCTGAGGGGAAAATGCTTGTCCATGTGCACTCATTTCAAATAAAATTAAATAAAAAATTAAAAACTCTACTGTGATTTTGCACAAAGACTAAAAAAGTATTTTAAGTGTCAAAATGAGGAATTTAAACTTTAGTTCTAACAAATAAAATAAAAAAAAACATATTTTGTTAAGACAATATATTTACATCTTTTACAGAGGATTTTATTGTTGTTTCCCAACAAGTTAATTTGTTTTTACATGAAAAAACAAGTTGATTGTGTTTCTGCTCATTGATTGATGCCATGCTGGGTGAACATGTATTTCCCTGTGTGGGTATTTGTTGATTACTAAAGTATCTCTTGAACTACTTGACAAATTTTAATGAAACAGAGACTATTTAACTTGGGTTGACTCATACTCAACTGATCAACCTCAGCAAACACAAAATATGATGCAACTTTTACTTTATACAGACTTTGAGCTAGAAATTGATGTGGCAGTAGCTTCATTCACAGTGCAAACTTTGAGCATTAACAAACTGCTCCTTTGAAACATGACAAGACATTTGTTCTTTCAAAGAAGGCTACTTTTTATTAAGTTATTAAAATTGGTCTTTAAAGACTGATTTAAATGACAAGAAAATCACATTTCTGCTAATTTTAGCTGTAAAACTGAAACCAATCAGAGGATTTTTGTCTTTTTCAGTCACTGAAAGGTTCAGACAGAATGCAGGACCTGACACAAGAGGACCGTCCTCCCTGACCTCTGATGTCATTTATATCTGCACCTCCATATTTACTGACGGTTGGCTAGACTGAGCGTCACACACACACACACAGTCCAATACTGTGTGCACTCACGCACATGACCACAGCATGTCAGCAGTTTCATACGGCTCTTTCATGTGAAGGAAACAGAAGCTAAGAACTGCTGTGGGGGCTAAAGGTGACAGATAATTAGCATGATCTCTTTTCTTATGCTTCCTTACCCTCACTAAATTGTTTCCCTCCTCCATCTGGTTCTGTCTCATCCTTTCCAACCTCCTTTTTCTCTCTTTTGTCTTTCTTGTGTCCTCTGATGAAAGCAAAAGTCATGAAACAAGAACAGGAATATATATATATATATATATATAAACTGATGAGCTTGATCACATCTTGAGGAGAAAGAGGGGAATCATGAGTTGAATTCGTTTTGAGAATTGTTGTACATTCTTGTGAACACGTGGTAATTAAAGCTAACATTATTATTTAATTTGAAGCAGGACAACAGAGACAATACAGTATTGTTTATTCCTTTCAGGAGAAGAAAAACATTTCAAATTTGAATTTATGTTGCTCTCCTTTAGTCACGTATCTGTAATTATTAGATGCTGCAGCATAAGATGAATGCCGATACAGGACTTGCACTGTCTAACTAAATTTCTTTGACAGTTTGATGTACCAAACATAATAAAATGCATCAAACTGACCCTGGAGAGAATAAGTCATTGTGTACCATAAATCTGTGTTCCTGCAGGCAATTTAAATCCAGACTTGTTCAGTATATTTCAGGCAGTTATCGTAACGGTGAGTTGCAGTGATTTACTTCAAAATTCATCCCCAGACAGGCTTTTACTGTTGAAGGCAAGCTCAGCCATACTCGGATATGTAATGAGTGCTGGAACACACAGGATTGTGCAACAATGTCTCATCTGTAATGTCTGCAAAGCCCTTATCTAGCCACCCACAACCACTTCTGTAACTGTTATTATAGCTGGAGAGAAGAGACATTAACACATTTATCCCCACACAGATGCACAAGCATGTCTTCCATTTAAATCTCAGGGAAGCGTTAGAAAAACACACCTCTAAAAAGGTTACACAATGAAGTCATTATTGGATTTAAGTTTAAATTTAAAAGTATAAAAGTAACATAAGAATGCAGATTCTTTGCTTCTTAGGTCTGATGTTTCAGACTCGGAGGATCAGAGTTAGACCAGCAATAAACTCACATTTTACTTCAGCGCTTTCACTTGTGCTGCCAAGGCACAACAAATAAGAGCTAAGAATTTGATTGGAGATTTATTTATTTATTTATTTATTTTCAAATTTTGTGCTCTATTAGTCCCCAATGGGGAAATTAATTATCTGCGTTTTTCCCACTGCACATGTGAGCACACATGTGAAGCAGTGGGCTGCCATCTAAGGTACCAGAGAGTGTCTGAGGAGGTTAAGGGCCTTGCTCAAGGGCCCAAAGTGGGGCAAATGAGGGTGGAGGCAGGTGTGGGTGCTTCACCTTTCACATCCACATTTTGATGTTGTTGGTCCAGGGAGTTGAACAGGGAAATTGACCAGCAACCCTCCGATCACAGGCCCACCCTCTCTAAACTCTGCGTTGCCACTCCCATCAATGTGTTCTTTCTCAAAATGGCCTTTCTCTTCAAGGTTTAACCAACGTAAGAAGCCCAATGTAATTTTACTGGTCACCTTACAGATACAGTTCATTTCATTCAAAAACTTTTTTTTTACTTTATACAGTAATGCAATAGATTTATCCATTTTTATTCTTAAGTAATTTCCATGAGATTTCCATGTCAGCTTCTCATCAGCAATCACACCAAAAATTGCATTTCCCTAATACATGTTTGCTTGTTATTCAGTAACTTAAACAACACTAGAAAACTTTTTTGGCACATAAAGCACTTTTACATATAAAACTTACATTTGCAAACCCTCTTTTTTGTATAAATATCTCATGTTTCATAAAATTTGGATAAATCTGCCCATTAAAATAGATTTAGGATATATCATTGCCCTTTTTAACAGCTAAAATTACGTTGGATAGCCTGAAAAGTGGTTCCAGACACTGTGAAGCGCTTCATAAATGCCTTGTTCTCAAAGAAAAGACCAACCAGTTGTTGCTGCCACTGAAAGACAGTGTCAGTGTCTACACCTCGCTGCAGAACTCTGGTACTCCGGTAATACCTTACTCTGGAAAAGCAATAAATTTGAGCTGTATTACAAATCACACAAACCCCATAGTCTGCATGTTATTTAGTTATTTATGCCTCTTAGTGAAATGGCTCCCTGCTCCTTTCAAGCAGCACTTATTAGTGTCACATATGGACGATTTCTCCCCTCAGGTTGTCAAGTCAATAAGGAAGTGCGGTGTGAGTTTTAAAATATGCCTGACTGGAAGGGAAACAGAAATCAGCAGAATGTGTAAAGGAATATATGAGTGAGAATATGATGATCTGTGTGTGTTCAAGTGTATTGGCTTGCACAAATTTATGTACCAAGGATCACTGCTTATTACATTAAAACGATTCATGCCTCTATGATTTACATATAGTCTTGAAAAATGGCTGTGAGTATGTCTTTGTGTCCAGAAACACACAGTATGTGTCTGTGGCTTTGTCTGTCGTGTATAATACTGACGTGTTGTCGGACAGGCCTCTCTGCAAGTTCCCAGACATTTCTGCAAAGTAAGATGGTGAAATTGGGGGTTAGCGTAAAGATGGCCGAACATGAAAGCTCACAGTAATGGAGATAATAGGCTCTGAATCGACAAGTGGAGGCCAGTAAATTAATGGGCCTTCCTTGACACAAAGTCCATTTGTTAGTTTTGAAGCGTTGTGACAGTTAATTACTGAGGGTTGGCTTCAGTATACCGCTCCACTTAAACCGCCATGGAAAAGAAAAACATTTCTTGCTTTGTTGGAAGACAGAAAACTGCTCAGCCGCTGTGGTTTAAGTGTGATGGAATATGGGTGTGTGGGACTATGGAAGAATGTGTAGGATGAATATATATTATGCCTGTTTTCAATCCATAGATGTAACCAGGCAACAAAATAGTTGTTTTCAAAGCTACAAATGTACCACATTTTTTGATATTGTCTGTACCGGGGCTTGAACCGGCGATCTTCCGATCACAGGCCCACTGTCTTTAATTCACCTGTAGCATCATTGAAGTCTGCCTCTAGATCTGTGGAAATAAAAAAAAAGACAAAACCAAGAAACCACAACAACAAACAACATATATAATGATACTTATAACATCATTAGAAAGTAGCGGCCGCCATTTGGCAGCCATTCGATTTTTGGTACAACACTGGTCCACATTTCCAGATTGTCAGTAATGACGCGTAGCAAATGCAGCACATCAGGGTGACGCATAATAGATGAGACCTATATGGCGAAGCAAACTATTTATGGATTTTTCCACTTTATTAGACATATTTGGACTGATGCAACTTATAGGTGGAGCGATGTTTACAGTGGAAATACGGTATTCAAAATGATAAAGGTGATTTCTCTTCACTGTGGGTGACTGAACTCTGTACAAGTTTCATTAAAGACAAATCTTGAACTTTCAATCTAATATCTCCTCACATTTTACTCTAAATCTAATCAAAGTGGTATTGTTTGAGGGAATTCCAACACAGTATGTTACTTTTTTCCAAGCGTGTTACTTTTCTATTACTCAAAATAAAACCTAATTACATAATTTTATTTAGTTTTAGTTTGAGAGGAAGTAAAACTGGATTCAAACTTTTCTGTTATTAAAATAAATTAATAAAAGTAGAACCATTGGCTTTTTTTTTTTTTTTTTTGATTAACACCAAACTCTGAAAACTTTCTCAAACTATTTCTGATTTTTTTTTTTTTTTTTTTTTTCATCTGAACAAATTCTAGTCTTATTCAAGGCTGTGCCGACCCGTCTTTTATCAAGCCCACATTGACAAGGTCATCATTTTTCTGTGCTCAGATTTATTCTGAGAGTGGGTGTACATTTTTTATGAAGCCATCTTGTTAAACTCAAACTCACCAGATGTCAAAGTTACAGGGAAAAACTGATTTGACTTTTGTCACAGTGATCTTGGCAGAAAGCTGCTGCCACAGCATCCTCTACTCTCTGAAAGGAAAAACCTGAGCGGGAACAAAATACAGGTTGTCCTCGACCTATGGCGCCATCGACCTACGGCGCTCCGTACTTACGGCTCCGCCCCCAGTGACGTC
>JARVLU010000646.1:9023762-9038006 GCA_031762415.1 Simpsonichthys santanae | reverse complement strand
CACCTCCACATCACTGCATTCAGTTTTTATTCACAATTTGTTTAGTGTCCCAACTTTTTTGGAATCCGGTTTGTATTATTATAAATATTTAATTAAAAGTAAATTATAATTACATGCTGTTGTTGCAAGACTTTGAAAATGGTGGGTTTTATTGTGAAGGAGAAGCTGCAGTCGGCTGACGTTCAATCTTCAGCTCGATTCGGCTCATTTGGAACCTCAGCTGAGTCGGTTCTAAGAACAAAGCTACAAGTAGGTGAGACCACTCATCAGAAGGATTCTGGACCATGGTCAACCCAAGTAGGTTTCGAATCCAGCTCATGTTAAAGGGTCTATGACAAGTCTTAAGCCTTTAGCAGCATAAATAAAGAATAGCTCAGGAAACCTGAGTCAACTCTGACCATCAGATTAATCAAGTAGAAACATTTTCAGCCCAGTACTTGCTCTGGAAAGTAGAACAAGATCTACATAATCTACATAGAGTATTTTTATAGCTGGCTGTTGTTGCTGCAATTTAGATACAATCTTTATCTTGAAAAAGTTGACTTCCCTTTATATAAAATAATAAGCATCGACAAACTGCTGAGAGACAGGCATGGGTAAAGACGCACACAAAGCCAGGAGACTTAAATGACTTAAACTTGAAAAACAGACTGACAATTAATTAGTATTGCATTTTTTGTGCATTATTATACCATTGCCTTTTCTTGCCAATGTCCATTTCCTGTAAAATAAGAAGGATCATGTATATCTACAATCACACATGCAGCTTGAAGTAAGAGAGAGTTTGAAATCTTACTTTATATCAATGTCTCTGACTCAGTAGTCTGGCAGAACAGCCTAACAGCCTTCTGTGAAAACAGGAGCAGACACTGTGAGGGTCATAAATCTGCAGCACATCCATAAGATCAGAACTGAGCTGGTAATGGAAGTGGTAAGAAAATATTGGAAAGTCAGCTTGTTCAACTTCAGCCTCAACCGAAACATTAATTGGGCAGAACAGCCGTATAATAGAGTGTAGATGTAGGCCAATGTAAAGACAGCACAGACCAAGAATGCAGTTTGCTCAAAGTGGTAAGTCACTTTTCTACCTAAGCATCATGAGATGTGAAAAGTATTGCTTCAAAAAACCTCCTGACTTCTGGAAAATCATATTAAATTAAGAGAATGTTCAATAGTTTCTTACTCAGGCAACAAAGTTGTTAGATTTTTGGTCTCGCTCATCAGGATAAGATAAAATATGAACTAAATAGCAATTATTACAGAATACAGATAATTTAAAATAAACTCCCACAGTATCAAAAGCCAGGGAATAAAAGTGAATTTTAAATGAGACTTGAAAACGATGCGAGAGGGAGCCTGCCTGACATGTGACGTCATTCCACAGTCTTGGACCTGCAACAGAGAAAGCCCTGTCACCAAAACGAGTTCATCTGGCCTGCTGACCTCAGAGAGCACTGTGGGACATATGGCTGCAGCAGATCAGTGAGATGGGAAGAGGCAGAACTGTTCAGAGATTTAAAAACATACAGAAATATTTTAAAATTAAATAATAAGTGAACAGGAGCCAGTGAAGGGAGGCCAGAACTGGCATTTATCCTAGTTTGATTTGTATGAAGTATCTTTTAATATTTGAGAGTCCTTCGCCTGCAATGAAGCCTAAAATCAATTGCAGGACATTTTTTTTTTTTTTTAACCATCCCTTCTTTGATGAAGGGTGAGTTTAGCCCTTGGGCTCAGCTCTCAGATTATTGTTCATTCTTGTTATATCTCTTACCATCATTTCTGAGCATTAGATAACGATCACGTAAGAATTTTATTCAAAGGCTCTTGGTTTACCCACAGAAACAATTCAAGAGCTTAAATTTACTGCATTAAAGATTAATGAGTTGGTAGCATTGGACAAGGATGGCCCTCGTGGTATTCTAGTCAAGTTTTACTGGAAAGACATCGATGCTGAACCCCTAATTTGTAAAGGATTGCATTTCCAATTTGAAGTGGGAATCCACCAAGATCTCAACAGGATTTACTTCATTCACAGTTGGAGAATGAGATAACATAATCTAAACTTACTCCCTGAACCACAGAGAAGAATTTTTCAAACATGGCTCTCAGATGGTTGTTTAATCTAAGTTAAAGATCAAAATTTATATTTAAACAAGTCTTATACTTCCCCCTACAGACAATCCAGTTCAATATGTTTCCCAGTGGGGCTTCTGCTAGTTGAAAGGAACACATAAAGAAAAAGGAGCGAGTCTAGTAAATGTAATGAGTCATGTTGCCCTGAGCTTTAGACGTGGGAGAGGTGAGATCATAAAGTCTGACGCTGATGGAGGTTTTTAATGTGTCCAGAGAACCATCTTGTTAAAAGTTCTTGTAATTTTCTGTCGGTCCCTTTAGGATACCATTACATACTTAAATCAAACTCTGCTTTTATGACAGTGAGACAAGGATCAGAAGAAGTCATGCATACCTCAATAACTTCTGTAGAATATGAAACAAATGTTCAATCTTTAGGAATTTTATAGTAATTTCAACATTTCTTTATAATAACACAATGTGTAATAATTTGTATTCCATAATTTGCACAGATGTGAATCTGAATGTTGCAGAACCCAGCAAGAGCCAGGTGTGGAAATGCAAAACAAGAAGTCTGGGAGATCTGTCCTCAATTTTGTAAATTGAACACATATATATGTAATCTGTTTTTTCAGCTTAAGAGTCTGGGAAGTTGCTAACATAATTAAATTTTTAGACAACAAGCAGTAGAAAATTACTCAAATTGATCTGGAAAGCTGAACAAGTGTCACTTCTAGGACCAATATCTTCTAAACAAACTATTTCCAAAACTTTACAGCCGTCAACAACCAAGCTAATATTTAGTTTATTATTTTTGTGGAGCCATATGTAATGCCTTGTTGACGCAAGTTTTTCAAAAGAATTGTCATATTTGTCTTTTCTTTTATTAATTTTATAAACCATGTAAAAATGGCATCGGTAGTAGAAAAGTTTTCATACTCTCAAAACTACCAAAAAGGTTGTAGTAATCATATAGTTTGTATGTGACACTGTAACGCCGCAAAAAAACATACACCCAAAACAGGAAACAAGGCATCAAGCTTGTGTTTAAAGTTTACATATTGGGTGCAAAATAAAAAAAAATAAAATAAAATAAAAAAATAAAAACATACGTATGTATGAAATACAGTTGTCCCGCTCTACATTGCGGTTCATTTAATGCAGACTGGCTCTATCGCGGTTTTTCAAAATAAGATTGGCAATGACACACAAGGATGAGCCGCACGATTGTCATGGAGTTTTTATTTAAAATGAATTGTTTTAAATTATTTAGTACCTGCTGCACCTTTGTGCAGCCCACACTGCAGGATAAGGTTCCTGCTGCAGCTGATCAGCTGTTCTCTGTGCAGAGAGGAGAAGTGGGCGTGGCCGAGAGCGCTTGCAGATGGCTGTGAGCAACAGAGGCAGAGAGCTAAAAGCAAGACATTCTGTGCTCTTTTAGAGCATTTAGTTTAGAAACATTGTTTAGAATATTGCAAGAGTGTGGAAAGAGTTTAAAACACCTTTATATATATATATACAGTAATTACTGTTTACTACTTGGACTATTCCCACGTCATGGTTTTTCACTTATTGTGGGGCTTCAGAGTAGGGATCCCCCGTGATAAACAAGGGATTACTGTAATTTTTAATGTCATGTTTTGAATGTCTACATAAAACTTTTGGAAAAAGGTGGTTCCAAATTTTTATTTTCTGGAGCCCATATAAAAAAAATACCACTTTGAGCTGCCTAAAACACCGTATCCATACAGATGCAAGGCTGAAACTATAAACAAATGTCAGTATTCACAAAAATCACTTAATTCTTTTGTGAACAGAACCTGAAACTAGTTTGAGAATGATCTCAAAGGTGCAAACTGTCAAAAAAAAAAATCTTAAAATAGACAAACGTGTTCGTATCAAACTTAAAAGTTGAATGGACATTAACAACAAAAACAAAAATTGATCTGCATTTTCAGTGACAATAGATAAAATTACAATATATTTTTAAATAATTTAAATCAAATGTTGCAGTGTGAACTTTTGGATCTGAGTTTGAATCACTCCTAAAGTTTTGCCTTAAAAACAGCTCAACACTTACAGTAGACTCCAGTGCTCACAATCAGTGAGCACAATTTACTAAACAAATTTCCTCGACCACTATCTTTATTTCTAAAATTGACCCTTGCCAAGTTCTGCAGGATGTCGAGCTACAAAGTGAAAATAGGTTAAAATGGAAAGCTCCACTAAATGACAGCAGTGGATGAAAGAGGACAAGTCTCCAACAACCTAAGGCTCTGTATTTACTTTATATTAGTGTTTCTTTCTACTTTATTTGAGAGAAAATGTGATTTACTGCTGATACATAATGCTTTATACACTCTAATGCCACACGCATGGAGACACAATGCACACACACAAATAAAATGTCACTAGTAATGGCTTTCTTCAACGTCTTAGACGATGACATTTGAAAATCTTTGGCGAGGCAAGACCAGTCCGCCCCAGGGTGGCACAGTGAATAGTGAAACCATCCACATTATTGTTTGTAATTTTAATTGCTAATTTGATAGCAAGGGACAAGATTAGATTTGGGTTTTAATCTTTCAAAGGAATTAAACGGGTTGATATTTGTGGTCCCCGGCATGGAATTCAGCTCTGCCTTCCATTGTTAGTGGTTTTTCTCTGCTGCGTTAACTTGGGCTCAATAAAAAATGACTCAGCAGAATGGAGAGCATAAAAAGTTGATACTGCAATTCAGATAGGAGCCTGTTTATCTCCAAATTGTATTCAGTATAACTGGGACAGGGTAGAAACGCTGAGGAAATTGAATGAAAAAAATGTGTTTGTTTCATTCACAACGCACTAAAAAAGATTGTTTCAAAAAATATATATAATAATAATAAATTTCAAGAGTCTCCAAATGCCTTTGTTCCCATTTTAAAACCCAGGATTTTTGTCTTTTTCCCACTTTCTGTCTGCAAAAACATTGAGGCACCAAACATTTACTGAGTCAGCTAGACTGTGAAGACGGATGGAAGTCGCTTAAAGAAAACTATTTCAAGCAACGCCAGTCTCCTCTTAGTGAATCAGGCACAACCTCAAAAATAAAAGTGGTGGGTGTGTTCCAGGAAACAGTCTACATGTATTCATTTTTAAAGTTGTTAAAAAAAATTTTAAATATAAATTCAAGCCAAGACAAATGATGTTTAAAATAATATACAGCGAGTGTTGGGTTCCGGCCCCTGCAGCAAGTGAAAATCTGCAAAGTAACAACGTTACATTAGTTTTTGTATTTATTTTAAGGCTTTGGAAACCCTTCCCACTCTCTTGCAATGTTTTAAACTCAAACCAACATCATTTTAACAACATACGTACAGAACTGTATGTGTAGCTACTAAATTTTACCTACCAGTGCGTTCCTGCTCTGCGGTCTTCATCGGCCGGTTGAAAGAGAAGACAAACATGGCTGTGGGCTCTGGATGGACTGCTGGACCTTTGTCGTGCGTTCCCGCTCGGAGGTCCATGTGGGCAGACTTCTAGCTCTCAAGATTATCCAATTAGATCTGGACGTCTGGTTCTGCTCTGGTTCTGGTCCAGTTCGGTGTGTTCCGTGTGACTTCTCTGCATCCGCTCAGATCAGATCAAATATTTCCCTCTAGTTTTTCAGCAGAAGGAAACAGCGCTTCTGGGCGGGGTCCTGTTGACTTCTGAGCTGTGGCCATTATGAACGAGAATAGAGTGGAGGCTTACTGGGAGAAAACTGCAAAATGGTGGTGCCCGTCTAAAGTATTTTATTGTTTAATTGTCTTTTTACTGTACAGTACTGTATCAATACTGTCCCAATCGCATGAATATTATTAAAGTTGACAATCATGTGTCCTGTACAAATGTTTTGTACAATAGGTACATTCACAAGTTGTGATAGAGCGAGTCCGCAAAAGTTGAACCGCAAAGTAGCGAGGAACTACTGTATTTTTTTTCTTATGGACATCACAATTACTCATCTCAGATTAAAAAATAAAAGTAATCTGATTACTCCATTTTAAAAAAAAACTGCAGTTTTTTCAAGTTCTAGTTCAAGTCAAGTTTGTCATTCACATCATGTGGTACGTGATGAGGTGGAATGAAATTATGTACTCAATGTCCCAGTTACACCCCAAAATAGCAAAAAAGTCATTCTTTCCTTAAAAATTCGACCATTTTAAAGACAAAAATTATTTTTTGTGCTGAAAATGTGTCTGTTGTGCAAACACCCAGGATACACAAAATTGGACAAGTGAAATTATATTTAATCAAGTTGAGCCTGTTGTGGTATACGTTTTTCCCTAAAACGCATATTGTTACGTTTCTTTTCCTATTTATTTATTTATTTATGTCAATTTATTAATTTAGCAGAGATCAGAGCCAAATGTTTTACTTACTATATCTGCTAACTTCTAATTTGTACACACTTTTTTCTATCAGAAATCAGTGTAAGACAATGTATTGTCCTAACAATAATAGAAATACATTTGTGTGCATGTGTGTTTGTTGACTTGAAGTGAATAAAAGTGTGTTTACCCAGAGCAGATCTGTCCTCATCAGTCGTGTGGATAGTCACATCTCTGTCTGGCAGAACAGACAGCACTGCTGTTCTACATCCAGAACATTAATATCTAATGCAAATAATGAGACGAACATGTATAAATAAAGGCTGAATGAATATCTCTGCAACCTGTTGTCCAGAAAAACTGGTCTGTTTGAACATATCGATAAAGCTCAACTAAAACGAGAGTTTGAGAAAAAAAAACTCGAAGGCAAGTGGAAAAATACTATGATCGACGTAAGTAGAAGCTAATAAGGGAAGGTAAAGTACAAGTTCTTCTTGTCGAGTGTAATGATGACAGACTGGGGACAGGAGATTCATTTGGAGAGGATTATCCAGCCGTTCAGACCCTGAAGCTATGTAGGTGAGAATATTGCTTTTACTGTAGTAATATAATCAACACAGATATAGTCACAGTAATACCAGAAGTGCTGATCTTTCTTAACCTCGGCTGAAAATACATTAAAAATGACTAAATGGTGGAACACAAAGAGCATTGGCTATAAAATAAACTTGAAGGCAGATAACAAAGTGGGCCAGAAGAAAACTAAACTATCAGATGAAGCAAGTTGCAGGAATAAAATAACAAAACGGGGGGAAAAATGGTCCATTTAGTGCTGATGCAAACACTCCAATAGTTCCGCCGCCATTGATTTCACAACGAGTGTTTTTCTTCAATGTGCAATTCATTCAGTTCAACAATTCACTATCACAGCTGAGAAATGATAATTAAATCACATCTCGTTTAGTTTCAACACGACTACCCCTCCCTCGTCAGAATTGTATTTCTTTTATATAGAGAAAAGTGAACAGGTTTTGAAATCCTTGAAACCATGAAGAAAATCCAATAAATTAGTAAATCGGCGAGAGAGGGTAAAAGGCATGGAAAGATGTAGAAAAAGCAAACAATGGTGCAAAAGGAGGATGAAAGCTGTGAAAATGGGCTTATTTTTAAGTCAAGACGCTTTTGTTTTCTCAAATACGTAACTGAACTACTCTGAAAATGTCTTGACACACACACAATGAAGTTTGGGATGAAGAGATTTTAAAGAGGATGCAGAGTTATTTTGAAATCAAGTCTAGATTAAATGAACAAATACACGAGCTCATGTGAACAAAAATGATCTAACTACACATAATTCCTCTTTCTTTATGCCCATAAATTGAAGCTACGCCCCACATTTTAACTTGATTTGTTTTCAGAAGTTAATACTACAGAAAATACACTTAAAAATAGTTTGAATTCAATGGCAGTGGAAAAAACACTGAATCAAATGTTAGTTTTGATTGAATGTTAATCAGATGATCAACATTTTTGCTATTTTTTACTGTTGAGACTCACTTAACTTGGAAAGTTTCTAACTGTGCAACATTTATCACAGTTTGTGTGTTTTAATTACCACAAAGAGGAGATGCTCCAACATCCAGTTTCGCCACATTAACAGTAGTTTACCTTTTAAAAATAGGACGTCAGTGTTTATGCTAAGGTTCAGCACTGGTGAACATAGATGTGTTGTATCACAGCTGGTTTGCTGGAAATAACAAAATACTGATGTATCTTTGGAGGCATCAGTTTGAGAGGGATTAAAATATGAGTAAAGAAGGACACAGGAGGCAAGAGGGAGGGATAGCCATCCATCTTGCACACACCCCCCACACCTTGTTATAGTAAAGACCCTGAGAAACTCTGTGTCCTTTATAACTTTCACAGAGTCCACACAATAGTTTTTATTTTTATTTTTTAAAGCAGTTAATGTTTTAGTTTAGATTTGCTCAGTGATTCATTTCTAAATTTACTTTGTAATGTTTTTTTTTTTTGTTGTTGTTGTTTTTTTTTAATCTCTTTTCTTTTCTTTTAGCTGCTCCCTTCTTCAGGGGTCGCTACAGTGAACTATGATGCATCCACAAACCACTGAGCTACCACAGCCCTCTGTGTGGAGCAGAGAGCTGTTGTCTTGGGTGCCCGGATATAATTACTCTACATGTCCATAATAAAAATTTAAGATGTAAAAACATATAAGTATAAAATAGAAAAAACAATGTCTCTATAGTTTTATGATCAAACCTGGAACAATTTCCACCATTAGGAAGAGTAACTTAAAATTATTTTGGAGTGCAGAACATTTAGTTTTTGTTTCCTCATCTTGTAAGAGTGATCACTCACACATTTCATTTGTTCTAACGGTGTCTGTCTATTGATCGTGTTCCTTTTGAAACTAACTCTGTTAATTAAAAACTACTTTTCCAACTTATTTTCACTATGCGTGTATCTTCTACTTTCATCTGCCTGTTTCATTGCTGTGGCAAAAATAATTAATGTTGAACAATGTCTTTTACAATAAAAAATAATATTCAAGCTTTGAGGCAAAAGCAGATTAAAAAAAAGCTAAAATAAACTAGCTGATGCCCTTGACTCTAAAAAACTTTTGTTAAAATGTTTATTTTTCAACGCATAACCGTAGAACCACAATATTTTATTAATGTATTTATTTATTGGTGGGACTTTGCAGTATGATAGTAGGTTAGCATTGCATCATTAGACTGTTGGTACGTTAATTTTAGGAAGTAAATACAGTATAGTGAATGAGTGGTGGAAGTACATCATATGTTCCAAATTACTTAAAATAAACCAAAGATTAGAAGAAATAAAAGCTTAAAAAAGAAAAAGAAAACAGCCATGACAGTAAAACGAATAAATAAATAGTGAAGGAGAAGGCCAATAAAAATGGAGCATACTAAATCACTTTATACAAACAAACAGGAACGAGAAACTGCTTTAAAGTCAGTCATGACATTCCTGACTGCTAGAAAAATATTTGAGGCTGAACATTAAAAAAAAAAAAAAAAAAAAAAAGAATATGGTTGTAGGGCCGGTGAACCAAAAAGTAAGAGAGGATGTGGAAACCTCAGGCTGCAGACTGAATCCGAGTCATTTTAATTTGTCATTTGGGGTCTGGTGAAACTGATTGATGTGACCTGATGTTGTGCTTCCTTTTACAAAAACCAACACACATTCAGCCACAAAACACACTTTATGGACCAATCCATCTCGTTGGAGACATCAAAGATAATTTATTTGACATATGTAGAGGATTTGTCCTATTTAAAGAAAAACGTTCTTGTGCAATTCACAACAACACAATAACGGTTTCTAGTGAAGTCTTTAGACAGTTCTCTGGTCACTGACTGTGAAAATCCTGTTGTATTGTTTATTAAAGCAACGTCTTCTAATTATGACAATGATTCTAATGAGTTCCTCCTAAACAAACGACTGTCATAGACAAACAAAGGTTGGATTATTTGTAAGATCTCTGCTTTGAATTCACTCAAGTTCTCTTTGATTGAATCCAACAGAGTTCACTAAGTGCAGCCCGAGTCATTTTGATCGACCCAACTTGATGATTTTGAAAACTTTAGGTCATTAATGTGTCATACACTGCATTCAGTTGTATTTTTGCTAAAAGCACTCAAGGTGTTTGCAACGTAAAACTTGACTTTTGTTCACACTACACCCACTGAGCATTTTGGGGTAATGAAAAAGTGTCTAAATAACATCCAACGTGTCCTAAGATGTTTTTCATAAAGTCAAACTGAATTTGATCAAAAAGTGGAAGGTTTGTTGTCTGAACCAAGTCCTAGAGGCAGATAGTTGTCAAATGTTTGCTCATGGCTACGATTAGTAAGAACAAATGGACAGCATGACCCTTAAATTTCAAGATCAACAATAATATGCCATTTACAGGACTGCCAAAATAAAAGATGATCTTAGCTGATTTTGAGATCCATTTCAAGTTAAAAACCATGTCCTGCAGAACGAGTACAATTTTTCTTCTACAAATAGAAATTCAGCTGGTTCTTAATATCAAAGATACTTTATCAGCATTCAACACAAATAGCTCGTTTTGATGAGGCTTTAAATAAATTTAAACTTCCTAATAAATCGGTTTGATCTTCAAATTTGACTTTTTTAAATTCTTGAAGACATGTTGCTTCTCATTTGAGAATGTACCGTATTTTCTGGTGTATAAGTCACACTTTTTTTCCTAATTTGCATGCCCTGCGACTTATAGGGCGGAAAATACAGTACCATATTTTCCACCATGCACGTTGCTCCGTTCTATAAGTCGCATCAGTCCATTTTGTCTACTAAAGTGGAAAAATCCATAAATATGTCGCTTCGTCGTATACGTTGTGTTTGTTACACGTCACCACTGACAACCCAGAAATGTGGGCCGGTGTTGTGCCAAAAATCGATGGGCTACCAAATGGCAGCCAAGGAAGCGTGCACAGGAGGACTTTAATAACAATTTAACAAGATTAACACTTAAAAACAATTGTTTGCTTGAAATTATAGTAAATTTGTATCTCAACGTAACATTTGCTTAATAAATGCACTTTGAGGGTCAAATCAGCTGCATTTCAAAACCCAATACACGGAAGTAAACGCGTGCACGTGATGAGTTGCTGTGCAAATTTAACAAGATAAACTCCTCAAAACAATTATTTGCTCAGAATTATAGTAAATGTGTGTCTCAGTCTAACATTTGCTTAATAAATGCACTGATTGTCAAATCAGTTGTATTTAAAAAGCAGATTTGCAGAAGGAAATGTGTGCACGCGACAAGTCGCTGTACAAATTTGACAAGATAAACACTTAAACAATTAGTTGTTTGCTCGAAATTATAGCAAGGGTGTGTCTCTGTGAAATGGTTGCTTAATAAATGCACTTTAATGGTCAAATCAGCTGCATTTTGAAAATAGTTTTGCTGCTGAGGTGCTCCCGCTTTTTTGAATTTGTCATTATAGCCACGTTTACATATTACATGATACAACGGCATGCCATACTGCTACTACTACTCTGCTGCCATCAAGTGGTTGAAAGTGGTATCTTTTAAAAAAAAAATGAGTTAGAATGAATGAAAATGGTCATATCTCAGCCAAAAACTGGTTTATACATATGGGGGAAATAAATCCATAAATATGTTGTTTCGGCCTATAAATCTCAGGGCATGGATTAGGATTATCAAGTTGATTGATTTTCTACAACTGCATAAAACTATTGTTTTGTGTTTTAATCTGCCGGTACAATAAGATTATGTTTTGATATTTTCCACTTTTTTCTGCTAAAGTTGTTTTTATAGACACGTTGATGTAATCACAATATTGTTCATCAAAACATGAGTGCAAAAGTTTCTCACACATTCACATTGCACATGAACATTTTTTTCAGAGTTTTAAAAGCCATGGTGATGCTGTTTGAGGTTTTAGCACACTTTTAGACACTTGTGTGGCATGTCTTCTATACTATAGTATATTATATGATTATTTGATGTATAAACTAAATTTAGAAAGGAAAAAAAAAAAGGCCAGAACCAAACAAGGTTTAAATTTAGTGAAATATTTTCGGGGTGAAAAGAACGCCACAAGCCTAAATTGTTTTTGCTCTCGTTACGGACATACAAAGGCAAAAGTAAACTTAAAAAATATATATATATATTATTATTATTATTGTTATTATTACAGTTGGTGTGTCAATTTACTTTCAGTATAAACTGAATCACTGTATTTAATGCCAAAATGCTCACATTTAAAACTCAAGACTTACATTATGGTTTTAAAACACAAGTAGCACATTTCCTGTCTGAGAAGCTTCGACTGTGGTTGTTTGGTAATGAGTAAAAAAATAAAGCAGATTGTTCAGCCCAGCTCTGATAAGAGTGTTGCCCCAGCGATTAAAGTACGAGTGACATGATGGCGAGGTCAGATTTTCTTTTGATTGGCTGTGGTGTGTTTTAGTAATGTCAACACACACTGAGCGCATTTTGTCTCCCAGACATGGGTGGAAATAAAACCCACTGAGGACAACACGAGTGGTTTATATGAGAGTGATAAAAATATTGAATGACTTGGCTGGTCGATGCCTTTGTTCCCCCATAATTTATTGCTCCTTACAATGAGGGACCAATTCCCTGCTGAAACCTTTCACTTCTTGCTTCCAGTATTCTGCTCCATGAATCTCTTTGCATTTTCATTCTTACACCCCCATCTCTGTTTTGATGTACTTTTTCAAATCTATCACATTTTCCTCTCGATTCTCTGTCAGCTCCCTCCATCTCTTTCCAAACTTCTGATTGCTTATATTTTCATTGAATTCTGCCTTCTTGCTAAAATTCTGACTCTTCCTGTTTTTAACTTCAGGCGCAGGTTTCCTTTCATCATTCTCACTTCTCTCTGACACTTGTTTCCTTCCTCTTGACACGGATCCTTATAGGGAAATGTCACCACCACCTTAAGTTACTTTCTATGACACCTAATACGTCAAGAACTGCGAGGTGAAATCTTTAAGGGACAAGAGGGAGTACGTCTGCATGAAGGGATTTTTAAAGGCATTTAATTCACTGACGAGATAAAAGAACTCTTGTAAATGTTAAATATTAACCTGCATTTATGATTTTCATGAAGCTTATTTCTTTCCTCTTTGGTTAGAAAAAAACAACTCCATCCTTATACATTAAGCACAACAGACCTGTGTATTTTTTGTCAGAGCAACCTGTTCACAGGTACAATGCGGTCCTATCAATGGTGCCCAAACGTGCAGGGTATTTAAAAATGGCATTCAAAAAGCTGATTTTATATTTTGTAACCAGACAACCAGTGGGTCTGCGAATATGTAATTATTGCACAAAAGCACTGAATGGCTCTAAACTAGCCTCAGCTCACTGCTTTGTTCTTCTGTTTTTCTAAACTTTGTTGCAAAATCAATGGCACACTGTTTCCATAGAGACAAAGTTACTGCCTGACATCTTGTGGTCAATGAAGTGTATGTATGGGGGTGGGGGGGGTAACAGGAAAGTCAAACATACACAGATTATATTGTATAACATTAATGCAGGAGCAGAGAGTTGATGTTGTCTTCAGTTTCAGTGATGGGGAGTGAGCAGTGGCTGCTGAGGATCGGTTCAGCACCATTCTCTGAGCAAGACACCCAGTCCGTAATTGCTCCCCGGGTGCCTTCATTGCTGCCCACTGCTCCACCTGGGTGCATCCCAGATGTGATGGGTTAAATGCAGAGAACTAATTTTGCCATTGTATGGGAACACACAATGACGACACATAGCACTTTATCTTTATCTTTACTTGCTGCGCCCAACTTTTCTATGCAGTTTGTGTGTGTCCATCAATCACTCTGACCCAATCTCTCTGCAGCCTTAATTAGGTTTTTATTGTGATTTTTGCAGCTTCTACCTTCCATCACGTTAACAAGCTGTCTTATTCCTCTCTGCTCAGTCCGGGACAAACATGGAGGCAGCCGTCGTACAGTGATGCTGCTGAAATAGCTTCAAACCTCTGAACTCTGAGAGTATTATGAAGAAGTTATGCTCCCCCACCATCTCTTTCTTGTCTGTAAATGTAATGCTGGAGCGTTTCTCTCATGATCTAACAGGTTTTTGTTGCTTTTAAGCTGTGGCTGGAACGTTTTGTTACTTTCTAGACATCTTTTTTTGCACCCGCTTCGAATGTTATCAACCATTCAATGGCCGTTATTACTTATTATCAGCCGCATAAGTATCGGTCTAAATGCCCCTCCTCTACCTCCTAGT
>JARVLU010000646.1:8987830-9004829 GCA_031762415.1 Simpsonichthys santanae | reverse complement strand
CCATGCCACACGTTGATGCTGGAGCACAGGATGCTCTCCACTGCACACCTGTAGAAAGAGGTGAGGACTGAGCTTCTTGTTGATCAGCTTTAGTTTCAGTTTCTTCCTTCCTGCCACATACTAAAATAATGGACAGTGCTTGAAAAACAGATCTATAGTTTCTAAAACTAACAACAAAAAGTATGTTGTTGTTTTTTTTTAACCGTAGTGTTTATAGAATCTGAATCCATCATCAGTGATCTGAGATGGATGTTAAATCCACTTGACTGTCAGTAATTAAAGGAAGGAGCACCTAAGTGGGTTATGTTCTTCCCTCTGCGTAGACTTTGAGCTGTGAGGATTAGCTCAGGTCTTAGTTGTGCCTCACCACCTGCTGTGCGATAAGCGTAATGGTTTCTCTCACCATAATCACTGTAGCATTTATTCAGATTTTGTAACGCGCCGCTGCCTTGTAGCAGTATATTGTGTACGAGTGGTGTCTCCCAGGGGGGTTATAAATAGAAATGTAAAGCTCCCAGCCCGACATGGTGTTATCGAATTGCTCTTTCTGCCCTTTTGCAAGTTCACACACATACACACACAGAGTTCCTAATCAGGCTGCAGAAGCGGCAGGAGCTGGATGTCTAACAGTCTTGATAGATGTTGCCCTCTCACACTGCATCTGAGCTGGTCAAGAGAAGAGTCCCATCACAGTGTGGCTCTATCCATTATTGATCAGAGAGGGTAAAGGAGTGTGTGTCTGTGGTGCATGGTGGAAAGATGGGTATAAAGTGTGGCATTGAGCAGGTTTATAAATAGAGGAAGAAAAGCAATCCAGGAGTGATATGATGAAAGACCACAGGCCACTAATTAACATTTAAATACAGATTAAAGATCCATTGTGCAGGATATACAAGAGTGACACCAGCTTAACGCCTTTCATATCTTAAGACATACTGGTCGATCCCTTAAGGACTTGGTGTTGAAAAGCGTCAGGAACTGGTGTGTTACTGCAAAATAAATCAACTCAGTCAACTAACGTGCTTTGATATTTAGCTTTAGCTGCTCTTTAGGAAAAAGGGTGAATGTGTAGTACATTAGTATAATAGTATACTAGTGAATTAGAGGGAGGCAGGTGGAATATTGAGGCTACAAAGGAGCACAGGGCACAAAGGTTCAGGACTTCAAATACTTAGGAACAACTATCCACGAAAATGGGGGAGTGTGGTAAAGTGGTGAAAAAGAGACCAGCTATGCTGTATGGTCTGAAGACAGTGACATTGGCAAAAAATAAATAAATAAATAAATTTAAAAATAACAGGAGAAAGAACTGGAAGTGGCAGAAATGACGATGCTGAGGTTCTCCTTAGGAGTGATCAGGATGGATAAGATTAGGAATGACATCATCAGATGTACAGCACAGGTTGAACAACTGGGAGATAAAGTTAGAGAGGCCAGTTTCAGAGGACATGAAGGTAGTTGTAGTGAGGACAGAAGATGCAGAGGACAGAGTGAGATGGAGGAAGATGACTCGCTGTGGTGATCCCTGACGAGGGAAAAGCCAAAAGAAGACAAAGATGAATATTTAACTTTATTTGCTCTGTGATAATCTTAAGATGTCAAAGTGACATAGCTCATATTACACCTGTTTTAAAATCATTGCATTGGCTCCCTCTGCACCTCAGGACTGATTTGAAGATTCTTTTAGTGGTTTTTAAATGTCTCAATGGTCTTGCACTATCTTATCTTGAAGAGCTGCTATTACCCTACGAACCCCCACGGACACTTAAAGCGTGTGTGACATGATTTATGACCTTTGCAGAAAGTGGCACAACATAAATATCTTTTATCATTCAACTATGTTCATTTTTGCAAAAAAAAAAACATAAATATATTAAAATTTCATTCAAAGTCTTTTTAAATTTGGAGCTGTGGTTTCGTCACTGGAAATCCGTGAACTTACGCATACGTCGTCTGTGACGTGAGATTGGGCGTCTCTGCTCCAACAAGCATTGTAAATAATAATGGCAGAGCATGTAGAATCAGATGAATGTAGCAATTTTAGTGATGATCTAAGAGATTTGTCTTCAGTTTTGGAAGCCGAACTTAGTAAAAGTGTGTCTGAGCTTAACCTTTCCTTAATAAATGCACGTAATGTTCAAATCAGCTTTATTTAAATAGTTTCGCTTTTACGGCAACGTGCGTGCGCAGTGAAAGGAAACCGTGCATCTCTTTAAAATTTAGCAAAATAAACACCTAAAAAAAAATTTGTTGGCTGATATTATAGCAAAAGTGTTTCTGAGATTAACTTTACCTTTAAAAATGTTCAAATCAGCTTTATTTAAATAGTTTCGCTACGGCTCAACAAACGAGCACGCGCATCAGCAGACCTGCCGTGCAGCTGGGAGAGGGGGGGGGGGGGGGTGTAAATAGAAATGTAAAGCTCCCAGCCCGACATGGTGTTATCACTTGTAGATGGCATTAATCATTCCATTGAGACAAAATAAGAAACCGTCCAGGTGACCAGACAGAAAATTGTTAGATTTTACACCTGGATTATTGAGCATGGACTTTGGTGTTTTGAACCTGTTTGACATGACTGTCGATGAGGGAGAGGGCAGGCACTGGAGGAGAGGGTGTGCCCCAGAGACAATCTTAGCACGAACATAACTAGTTTTTTTCCACTTTGGAGTAATTTGTTTGGGGTTTCCTCAGACTGATGAAGCCTTCTGGATGGAAGGTGAAATGTCTCAGCACAAAAAAAAACAAAAAAAAAAAAGAAACCGTCCAGACAACCTGACTGAAAATTGTTGGATTTTATACCTGGACAGCACTTACTGCTACCTCCAGTGTCTGACAAGAAGTTGTACCCACACAGTTAAAGTTAAAACTCTGGTATGAAAGACAGAATGCATTCCTTCAAGGAAGGCTGGGTCTCTAATTTTGTGGGGCTATTACAATAATCAAAATCTAACTCGGAATATAAACCAATTCAGATATGGTGCCATCATCTGTAACTGAAAGCAATATTGTAATGTTAATCTAACTGATGTCACAGGTCAGCAGGGATTGATTCAGACCACATAAGAGAAGATGGTTCTAGATAGTAGATAGCACAACTTGCTTGGCAGATTCATTTACAAGGCGATAGTTCACACTCTTGACAGAGCCGGCTCTCTATTTTATTATTTACACTGTGATTGAGGAATTGGGGTAAGAAACCCAAATTGAGATAGTAGAGTGAGATGAGTGTGCTTTCCCTCAAGCTAAACAAATGTAAAGATAGTTCTTTGTGGACAGAATAGTTAGCATGCAGGAGCTGGACCTGCAAGAGTTGCTTGAGAATGTAAATGTTGTCTGACTTGGCGCACAATAGATGGTATAAATCATTCCATTGAGACTAGCACGTAGCTATATAATTCAGCACGGCTGAAGTGTGTTTATGGGAGTCATTCTAATAACTCTGAATAATTAGGTTGTAATTTATTGATGCTATCTTTCACATGGACACATCAGAGTGATTGTAGGACACGGGAAGCCAAACTTTAAGTAGAAACTGAATGTCTGAAAATAAAATGTTTGTGAAAACCTTATTAATGATCAGGTTTAAGCTCTTCTGACAACCTGATGCTGGTCCACTGGAACTGACGTGTCCCCCATCCCAGCAAAGCTCCTTTTCCCAAATGTAGAATATCACAATTTTTCACAATGCGCTTTCATTCCCTACCTGTGACAATTTGCTATGAAACATTTACAGAATGAGCAAATTTATTTTCACAGTTTGAATTGTTTTTACAAACTCAAATAATCCACATCAAAGCCTATAAAGATGAGATCAGATTTACTTTCTGAACATCGTTTAACAAACTTAATAATTGCTAAAAAAAATGGTTCCAACATCAATGAAATAAATATATAAGCACTGTACAAATGACAGTTGAAAATGGAGATTGATGCAATAATTGTTTGGTGGAGACAGACATTAGATATACAGCAAACCTTTACAGGCTGTGATGATGGATAAGTTCATTACCCCATCATCAAGTCATTAATTAAATAAGCCACACAAGGAAAAACAGAAGATGTTCTCAACCCAGGTTTCATCTTGCAAGAGGAGCAGCGTTGAAAAACCAGCATTCAAGAAATGTGTTGCTACGTCTCCAAGGTCTGCTCACGGACAGCGTAGAAGAGCATCAACTTATGGCGCTTATCAGAAAAAGAGGTCAAGACGACTCGGCCTGTATAAGGTCGTTGATGTTTTCTAACGAGTGGAAAACATCCATGACCTTTACATCCCCCATCAATGAACAAAATGCATTTGGTATCTGTTCAATTCAATTCAGTTTACAGTTTGGTTATTACAATCTTTCAATACAATTTACAACTTCATGTCAGCTGACAGTCTTATATCATGGTCGTGTTATCACCTCTGTGTGGATGGTTGGTTCAGAGGGAAATGTAAAACACCTGAAAGCAGAGAGCTTGCATTTCCTTGTTTGTAGCATGTATTAACCCCTGCCAGTCGGGGCTAAATGGGGACAATTTTTCACCATTTAAGGCCCAAGCCACACTCCACAGTTTTTGAAATGAAGGATTTTCTGCTGCGTTTGCACCTCTCTCATATTCATTCACACACCGACTTCTGTGAGAAAGTCAAAGATTTGTTAAAATGCTTTCCAAAATGTGGATATTTTTAAATCATTTTTGTAAAATTGTGTGGCCCCTCCCAAAAAACACATTTGTATAAAACTGAGGCAAACAGTAGCAGAACATTTTGCACGTCATTATCACTTTGCATTCTCAAAACCAAAAGAAAAGAGAGACATTTTTACATTTGTCCCTTATTATCCTGATCCCAGTGCCACTAGACATTGTGTGTAGAAATTTTAATAACCGAGAGAAAATTGTCAATTTTACCAAAGAGCAGAAATAATTATACTGTTTGGAACCATATTTAAAAAAATAGACATGTTTTTCCTCTTGCATCTTACTCTGCAAGTTCCAGAGAACAGCACGACATGAGTATTTTATTGTTTTTGATAAAATAATGCAGATGGAGAATTATCAGTGAAGAAAACTACTCGTTTTATATATTTGAGGTCATACCTATTTATTGATAGACCAAGTGTCCCTTTTTCTTATTGATGAAAAGTCAAGCCACAAAATCTAAGTTTACAGGAGCATGGAGGGGTCAGGATATAAAAATTATACTGGAACCAGTAAGGTTGGTCCTGTTCAGCTTTGACTGTCCAGATGACCAGACTGAAAATTGTTGGATTTTACACCTGGATTATTGAGCATGGACTTTGGTGAACCATTTCTTAATCTTTTGACTGTGGACAGACAGAAAGAGGGCATTTAAAAACAAAACAAAAGTAAACCCCTTTTGTTTAAATCATGAATGAAAGTAAATGAGAACATATCCTCAAAGTATTGTCATAATTCTTGAGTAGTTACTAAGCAGCGAGTACCAGCTTTAATCATGGCATACCCATGTCTTTTAAATTTTCTATGTTGATAGAATGTTAATTTGTTTAAGCTTCCTTTTAGAACATAGAATTGGTTATTACAACCTGCAGAAAATTCCTCAAGCCAAAGAAATCCCTTTCTAAAAGACACGGCTTAAACAATCGCTTTGTATTCGGCTGTGCGCGCACTTACACACACGACAGCTAACTCAGTGACACACCCAGCGGGCATGGTATGACATGAACAATCACTGCGACTGCAGTAAAATGCCTTTTGGCACTTTCTGAATGGTTTTCCTGAAAAGGGGAGTGGAGGAGTGTCATTTCAACCATTAGATGAAATGTCTTGATGTGGTAAGGGCAGAGGAAAGGGCTTATGGGTATAAAATTGTGGCTCCACAATGGACAGATCTTCAGGGGCTTCCATTTATCAGAATCAAACATCATTACAATGATAGGTGCAGAGGTTTTTAAGATACAGCTTATCTGATGGCTGGAATGCCTTTGGTAATTCTAACTTCTTTTAAATCCATTATTTAACCCTCTGGATACATTTGGGAACATTAAAGGGGATTAAACTGCAAATGGAAATACAGGTACAAACATATTTATAAATACAAATGTGACTCTTGGCATTGTAAAATACTATATGTTCACACATGGGTCTTTACAGTGAGAGGTAAAGGGAACTGTGAGGTACTTTAGGTGTTTTAAATAGAAACTAGACAAAGAGAAATCCTCTGCAGTTTTCAGTTCAGATTTGTGCAACAGGACACATCATAAAATGCAGAAACTGAAATGTTTGGCTTTGAAACATTCATATTTTTGAATAATAACATGGAGGACTCTGCACAAATTGATGTTGTGATCTGCAAAATATTTTCCTCCAGCACTTTGCACTACTAGTGATTATTTAAGATCTATTGAACACAAAAGGTGCAATTCCCTCCTTATTTAATAATGTTCTAAAATAATACTTAGCACATTTTCATGCCCATGTCTTAGTAACTGAGAGTTACAAAAGTAGATAATCTTCAAACAGTACAAGACATTACACCCCACCTGCAGGATCCAAGCATCAAGCTGAGTGAAATTGTTTTGCTCTCTGTGGGATTCCCCCCCTGCTCTGTCTGCATGACAATGTTCGTTTAATTGCTTTTGCAGAAATTTTGGCCGTGCCAGACGTGCATGGCATCACACAAAGGTCTTAGTTTCAGATCCACATCCAAAGACACATGAGACAATGCACCTCTGCCAAAATGGAACCTCAGACTGAACACATTTTTCTACCTCTGTCACCTTTTCATCAATCAACGTCAAACCCTTTTTCTTGGTCTTGATTTATTTCTTGATATTTCCAGAGGTTTAAAAACTGATCCATCATAAGATTTTAGGTAACCAATTTTGTTGTCTGGAAAGTTTGGAGGTGTGTTGGACAAATCTTTCACATTTAAATTTCAAACGGTGACATTTTTGACATGCAAAAGATTGTTAAAAGCCACAAAATGACTTGTTTTAAGTCTGAAAGGCACTTTCACAAAACCGTTTTGTGAACAGGCTGCAAAGACTTGTCTGCATTAAAGCTGCCTCTGAATGTTCATGATCTCCTTGAGCTGACGTGTCATGCATAAAAGTGAGCTTTTAGAAATAAAGCACGTTTCACAACATCCATCCATTATCTTTTACCCGCTTCTTCCATTTTGGGTCACGGGGGTCGTCGGTGCCCATGTCCAGCAATCATAGTGCGAGGGGCGGGATACACCCTGGACAGGTTGCAAGTCCATCACAGGGACACATAGAGACAAACAAGACAAACAACCATTCACTCGCTCACTCACAATTTAGAGTTACCAATTAGCCTAACATGCATGTTTTTGGTCTGTGGGAGGAAACCCACGCATGCACGGAAAGAACATGCAAGCTCCACCCAGAAAGGCCCCCGGACCGTGATTTGAACCGGCAACCTTCTTGCTGAGAGGCAGCAGATCTACCAGTTGCGCCACCGTGCTGCCCTCGTTCCACAACACCAAAAAAGGAATGGACAATACTCAGTTGCACTGTACATTTAATGTGTGTGTATCATCAGCATTACAATGAACATTTATCCTTTATTATTAGGTAATAACATTACCTAATGGAAGCATATAAAGTAAAGAGTGGTGGTCCAAGCACTGAACCCTGAGGAACTCCATGAACTAACTTTGGTGTATCATCAAGATTAATTATCTACATTTACAAATTGTAATCTATCAGATAAATATGATTTAAACCAATTTAGAGCCATTCCTGTAATTCCAATATCACATTAAAGTCTCTGTTGTAGAATGTTATGATCAGTTGTATCAAATGCAGCACTGAGGTCTAACAGGACCAGTGTAGACACCTGTCCATTGTCAGAGCCCATGAGAATATCATTAGTAACTTTGACCAGGTCAGTTTCAGTGCTATGGTGGTAATGCACGATGGATGTTCCCTTCATTCCTGATACACTCATGACAAATTAACTGAATTTAGTGATTTTATTTTGGTAATCAAAGTTGTGATGCATTATGAGTCAAAAACACCCCATGTGTTAAAGTATATAAATTGTATTAACACTATTAAAAACAGGTCTTAGCTATTTATTTCCATTGCATTAAAGAGACAAATTAAAGAAACTTATTTAATAAACACAAGGCTTATGAGAGGGTCCCTGAACCCAAAGTTTGAGAACCCCTGTGTTAGTAGACGATAGTGTTTTTGAAGATGACTGTGACCTTCAATGTCTTTTCTGAAACACTGAAATTTAGTATTAACATCCCTAGTATTCTTTTCTGTTGTATTTTACAGTTGTGGTGTTTATAAAAATATTTTTTAACAGAACACCTTCCATCCAATCCCTCTCCCCCAACAGAAAGAAAAACATGACTCCGAGCATCACAGCCTTTGTTACGGCCATTATTATTTGTTTAATGCAAGATGGAAACTTTGGCCATGTTGGGTTTAGCTTCACTGCCAGATGTGAAGGGGTGCCAATATTCAAAATAAAATCAATCATTTACAGATAAACCAAGAGTGTGTTTGCTTAAAATGCACAACCTTACCTCACACTTAATAACTCAAGCTGACAAACCCCTGGCAGACTGGTTTTCTGCCTCGCCAGTTTCCATTTTACAAACTCTGCTTTCTTAACCTTTCTGTAATATCATTGAAATGATTTGGAATTAAAAAAAAGTTCAAGTTATCACCAGTAAAAGCAGTAAAGTCAGCCATTGTATGGAGACAAAGAGCTGTGACAAATCCCTGACAAAACATACGTGTATTACCATCGTGGCTACAATAGAGAACAAGATTGCTTGTCGGCTTCATTTACACTGTCGAGATAGTTGCCAGCAAAGTGCAGTTTGAAAAACAAGTACGTTCATCAGGGACATGTACGAGTGATTTAACATTATTTCCTATTGTTAGGCACCTTGGAGGGAAAGAAGTTTGTTTTTTTGCTTGCTTTGATGGATGAGCTGTCTGAGAAAAGATGAGTGAACACATCAAGACAATGGCTTAAGAAAGTTTGTATTGTTGTTGCTCTTATGACAACTTTTTGGTTTACGAATGTAACATTGGCTCTTATACTGCAACATACACATATGACTCACAGAGAAAATTCTTTTAAAGACAGTTTTGGCTAACTAAACATCAAACCTGATGTTTTCAATACGTTTATTCATGACTGAGAAAAATCAAAGTCCTTGCAGGAAACATCCATGTGTGTTTGTAAACTTCATAATGAAATCTAACAAAGTTAAGTCAGGTCCTCTGGATGGATTCTTCATGTTGAAACGTTTCGTCTTTCATCCAAAGGACTTCATCAGTTCTGGGAGACAAACTCAGTCCCACAAGCAGCACACTCATAGTGGACCAACCAGTTTGATGAAGACCAGAGGACCTGGATTATTGAGCACCATCAAACTGGTTGGCCCACTATGTGATTGTGCTGCTTGTGGGACAGAGTTTGCCGTGGCTCCTCGGACTGATGAAGTCCTTTGGATGAAGGACGACACGTTTCAACATAAATAAACCGTCCAGAGGACATGACTGAACTTTGTTGAATTTTAACCTGGATTATTGAGCATGAACTTTGATGTTTATAATAAAATGTATATTATGTACATTGACTATAAATGGAGAACAAATATAGTATAATGGGAGTGGTGGCGCAGAGATTAGAGAAGGCAGGCCTGTGATCGAAAGATCGCTGGTTCAACTCCCGGCACCGACAACATGAAAAAAATGTGGGTGGGATAGGTGAAGCACCCACACCTCCCTCAATCCTCATTTGCCCCAATCTGGGCCCTTGAGCAAGGCCCTTAACCTCCACCATCTGCTCTGCCGGGCACTCTAGATAGCAGCGCTCTGCTCCACACAGAGGGCTGTGGTAGCTCGGTGGTCTGTGGTCGTGTCAGGAAGGGCATCCGGCGTAAAAATAATCACCAAATCTTTGTGCCACTTAGTTCGCTGTGGCGACCCCTGAAGAAAGGAGCAGCCAAAAGAAGAAGAAAAAGATGGAGGATAAAGATAACTTGCTAGTTGTACCCTGTGACTAAACCAGGGGTTTTAAACATCTGCTCCTCCCTAACAGTTCTCTTTGTGTGCTTTAGTTTGCGAGTTAATATTTATACAACCACATGCTACTGCAGATGTTAACCACATGTAGCAAGCTGCAGTCAGATGAGGCGACTACCATGAAGCAAGCGGGTTTTTCATCTTTCCCTCTTCTGCCACCATCACGCCGTTTTAATCTTGTTGGAACCATTAGGCAGCAAAGACTGATAAACATAACGTCAATCACAGATGTTTGGTTGTGGTGTATATCTTTGTAGCCTGAGTTACCATAAACTTGCAGCCTTTCATCGTTCTTTACATTCTGTTCTCTTCATGTTTATTTCCCTCTGCAACAACCCCCACCTTTCCTACCGTCCTTCCATTTCGTCTGCCTCTCTTCACAAGATGAAGAGCAGCTATCTTCTGCCAAGCCATATGCCAGATGCTAAGACCGCGTGCAGGCAGCACATCAGCTATTACCAGCATAAGTCATCTGAGCAGCTGCTTTTATAGGTGTTAGCCACAGACTTATCACCCCTGCAACTTAAAACTCTTGTCAACATGCGACCTTAGAGTGGGGCGGATAATCTGGGCCGTCAGCGACAGATGTCCTGTCATGATACTAAAGCAGAAGGACAAGGGATTGGAGTGTTTTCACCTGCTTATTTATTAATGAAGTTAGTAATGCAGAGGTGTTACTGCTATTTTTATGGGGTATCCTGTTGCCGGATGAACAGACTGTGACAACCAGGGATGCTGCATAGTGTGAAACTTGTAAATATAAAATATGGTTTATTGTGGCCAATGTCTTACCTTGACAAAAGGCAGCCAATTTTAGTTTTAACTTGTCTTTTTATTGTATAAAAGCACGTGTTTCCTATCAACATGCAGCTGAATATATCATGTTGCTGGTCTTAAACACTAAAGATTTGCTGCAAAGATTAAAAAAAAAAACTAAAACAAGTACATAAGCTAATTTAATATTTCATAAATTATGACAAGTCAATCACCATGTTTCAGTCCCTGAGAGTCCGTCGTGTGCGAGGATGCATTTGATTGGCGCAGGTGTCATGGCAACTGTGCAGTTAATCAAGGTTCTGATGTGCTGCCAAAAACAATTAAACCGACAAGATGGAGCAGAAGATGAGACTCAGGTACACGATGTGGACTCATTCAAAGCAAACAGGGAGCTGTAGAGATTTTTTAGTAATCCACAGGTGAACATGAACCTATTATTCTAAACTGCTGCTGCTGACACTGAGGCAGTAAAACTTATACCAAGCTGTTTTAAATAGGCACAAACGTGCATGAACTAAAGTTTATTTATTTATTTATTTATTTATTTATTTATTTTTATTTAGGGTTTTTTTTTTTTTTTTTTTAGTTTTTTACAATAGCTAAATATTTTCTCAACATTTGAATATAAAGTGCAAAGGTGAATTTTGGGTTACCAGATAAGAAATGACAAACTATCATTCTGTTACATTAAAATTAAATTTATATTCAAATTATTGTACATGCTGCATGTGGGTTTTCAGGGAAAGATGGGATGGTTTGTGATTGGCTAGCACACAAAATGTCTGGTTGCATTTTAAGAGTGCACGTAAACGCCCAAACGGTCACATTTGAGATTTTGAAAATTATTGATTGTATATTGTACAAACCCTGACACTATATTAAAATCATGATAATTATTGTATATCCGGTAATACTGTCTAAAAGTCTATCACAGAGACAAAAGATTGACACACCTAACATGAAGATTGGATCACCAATTAGACTATCAACCATATTTTTAGACTGAAAGAGGAAGCTGGAGTACCGATAAGCTTCATGTGTAAAGTCCTGCACAGCTGAGATTCAAAAATCATCTTGCGACAGGATTAGCCCCATACACTACTGTGCCCTCAAATAATCATTCTCTAATATTTTGTGTTGTCCTAGTTAAGGATGCACAATATTATTGACATGATATCAGTATTGGCCAATATTAGCGATAAAAATGAATGAATTTAAGTAAAAATGCAACCAGCACAGCCATTTATTTTTATTTAATTAGTTTAAATCATCCTGTTAGGGCCATGCCAAGTTGTCCCATCATGGCACTTTTGTTGTCATTGGTGTACTTTTTACAAGACACCTATCACCCACCCCTTCTACCAAAAAGGACCAGATACAACTCTGGCCTTTATCTCCCATCATATGTTTTGAAAGGATGATAAAGTAGGAACCATGCTCATGGGTAGGCTCAGCTTAATTGAAAGAATACGATTAAACTTCCATTTTAAATTGTTGAACCAGTCAAAAAACAAAATTATATGTGTTATTATAGCAAACTGCAGCAACAGTTCATATTATGTGTAACTAAACTGATAAATAGTTGAGTGAAAAAATACAGTTTTGGCTATACTTCATGTATCTGACACTAAGAAAGGAAAATGTAAGAAGTCCTCAAGTCAACAAGAAACTGATATTGGTTCCTAATTAAAAAAAAAAAAAAAAAAAAAAAAAAAAAAAAAAAAAAGCAACATGCCAAAATTAAGAACACTGTCCTTATTCAAAAAGGTTCAATACAAAACACTGTCCTCACTGCAGTAAATACAGAATGAAAAAAGAAACTGTTATGTAATACTAATCAATTGTCCACCTAATATAACATAATTAAGAAGACTGATATATATATTAAAAAAAAAACTGTTTTTAGAATGGCCTTCTCTTGAATATTCATCCATCTGTTAACATAGTGATGCAGAGAAAATACATCAGCTGTGATCTCAGAGAAGCAATTGGTGCAGCCCAACAAGCTGGGAAGGGCTTTAAGGACATTTTGAAACAATTTGCAGTCCATCATTTTACAGTGAGAACTTTCTTTCACAAGGGCTAAACTTTTAAGTTGCTAAACTTCCTAAGAGTAAATGTCCCAGTAAGTTCACACAGAGGCCAGACAATGTAATGCTCAAAGAAAGCCGGAGTAACTCGACAGCTACATTTTAGCCTCTGCTGGCGATAGTCATCAAGTTAAATGAAGAAGTTTATGAAAACACGAGACATAAAAAGGACGACTTGCTCGTTTTTGTGTTTTTCTGTGAAAAGCTGCTGCAGCATGGCTTGAATCTGATCTTGAACAAATCACAAGACTTTTGGAATTCTGTCCTTTAAATAGATGACTGTGGAGAGGCCATGTTATAATGCAGAGAACCAAATTGATCAGAACAAAACACATCTTGAACCTATGTTACACAAACAGTGCAGCACAGTGGAGGAGGCTTGATGATTAGGGTTTAATAGTAACATTATCTTAAAGTACTAAGTACTTTACAGATATTGTTTAGACTATGAACTCACTTTCATAATGACAAATTACCAAATGTAGAACATATAACAACACATTAACAAACATGTTGTGTATAAATACAAGTTCTACCTCGCTGAAACAAATTATTATTCTATTCTATTATTCTTGGTGAAACTTTTACAGGTTGCTTTGTGTTTCTGGTATGTAAATACAGTATTGATAATTATTTTAAACAAAAACTGTGTGTACCATTATAAACAATAAGTTTGACTTAGTGTCCAAAAACTTCCAATGTATTTAATTTAATTCTGCATCAGTAATCAGGCTCGCAAACCTGGAAACACGCCCCCACCGGTATCAGCCAGCTGTAACTTGAACAGGCATGCAAACATCTGTAATAACCTGGATCCTTATCACTGGTGAGTCTATTTAAGGTAATAACTTCCCCAGGCACAGGCCATCTGACAGAGCTAATTACGATAAAGTCTCGGCTGGGAGGTTTAACACGCAACCCGAGAAGCGTTAAACACGGAGATGCAGGCTGTTTTTTCCCCACTATTTTGTTTTTTTGTTTGTTTTCTTTCTCAAATCACTGTTCCGTTCTTTGAGCACTCCAAACTCCCACATGGAGGCCTTCCTCATTAAGAGGATGGAAGCATTCTGGATTTCTCCTCCTCCTCCTCAGCACTACAGCATAGGGAGCTTGTGATTGACAGGTGAGGCATTTCTGTCGTCTGCGTCTCTCCCAGGTGTCACGTTCACTCACCGGGGTACATTTATAAACACGCGCACACAGACGTGCACAAAGAACTGACAGAAACGACAAAGTGCAAATTAATTCATAAAGGAGTAACTGAAAGTGAACAATGCTACAGATAAACATGCCTGTCCACAAAAGCCTCTTGTGCTGGACCCAACCCTTGGTAAAAAGTAAGGTGTCAAACACTTTTGCCAAAACAAGCATGCAAGTTCATCTTAGTAACAGCGTACTTGGTTGATTGATGTCCAGGTTAGCAACCAACACAGTTGCTGTTGACAAACAGGGTGATGGCATAAACTGTACTACTGTAAGTTGAAGACTGCGAGTAAAGAACTGTGCCAGGAAACAGAAGGAGAAAAGAAAAGTCAAGGGTGTAGGAATGAGGATAGCAACTCTAGACATAGGGACAAGGACTGTAAAAGGTAGAGAGCTGGTTGGCATGATGCAGAGAAGGAAGGTAGATGTCATTTGTACAAAAGTTCATGAAAGCACATTTGGCAGTGGGCCGTAAGCCCCTCCCACTTCCTCAAGCTCTGACAGCTGTCAGTGTCACAGCAGAGAGGAGACCCGCTCCACTCCGTGTTCACACTGCAAATTAATCACATTCTGGAATACAACACAGGATGTAAATATAATGTAAATATATAATGCTCAATTTCATCACCAAATCTGTGCATTTCATCTCAGAGTTCTCCGATGTTCTCCACATTGCCCGCTTGTCATCCTGACTTTCTGAACACAGTTAATTCATGATTTGAAGGTAGCTGGACCAAGCAGAGCTCAGCGAGGGGAACACTTTGCTGTGGTTGGTCAAAAAAGATTGGAGTACTGTACGTCACTTTCTGCGAAACAGATGCAATCTGCTAATTCTGACCAGAACCGCCCCACAGAGAAAGCCCCGCCCCCTCATTTGAATATAAGACAGTGAAATCAAAAGAACTTAAAATAAATAATGGAGTTAAATTATTAAAAGCCCGTGAAATATGTAAAGTAGCTTTACAAAATAAAAGTCACAAAATGAAACTCCATTACTAAATAAATAAATAAATAAATCTTGAAATAAATAAAATATAATTACTGGAGAAAAAACTAAACATTTCTATTTAAATGTTTTCAATTCATGGGACATTTATTTAATAAATGTTTAATAAATTTTAAATAATACTATTTATTAATTTTGAATGAAATGACTTTCCATACACCCCTGATATCCCTCAGTAAATGCACTAATTTCCTGTGGTGCCGTCGGTCACCATGATGAGGAAGTGGAAGATACAGGTTTGCTGGGCGGGTCATCCAGTGATGTAGCTCCGTTGGCCAAGCAAAGGCTGCTGCCTGCTTCAGTAAAAACTGGCCTCAAACAAAGTGCTCCCATAAATTGAGCTGAGTGGGGTGGATACTGACACTGGGGAGGCTTTTAACTGTTGCCGTGTCGTGCGGAACTGAAGAGCGTTGAGACAGTGGCAAAGTAACTAAAGAACCTTTGATTTAGTAAAACCAAAACTGTATGGTTTGTAAACGGGTTCTACGGTGGCTGACAGGTGCAAACGCACAGCAACAACATAAAATGAAAAACATTAAAAAACTTGGGTGAAAAAAATCTCTGCAGAACTCTAAATTTTCCTACATGTGTTGTGATGCAAGTGATGCTAATTTGCATTTAAAGTGGTTTGGAAGAGCATTTTCTTTCTTCAGCGGATTCAAAGCAAACAACATAAAAAAAAGTTTTGCTTATTTTTTTGAAATTCCTTGCTCCAAAATAAATTTAAGTGACAAATTAACGGCATAAACAATATAAATGACTTAAAGTTGAGCTACATTGTTTCAGCTTCAGCACTGAATTTCAAAGCCACTGGAGCTCTTCTGGCTGAAAACTCTTATTTAGAGTTTTGATGAGGCTATTGGAAAGCTGTCAAATTGCTTTTTCAGGTAAAGTACAAACACTGCTGGGCATGGTGCACACTTGCAGAGGAGAGAACAAGTTGAAGTTTCAAGCTTTTTCCTACAAAACTTTATGCCAAGTCAGTGTAATTTCAAAACAATTATAAATATTTTTTTTCCAAATATGGTTCAAGGTTCAAGGTGGCTTTATTGTCATTCGCAGTACATGTGGTACATGATGTGGAAAGAAATTGTGCACTCAAGGTCCCAGTTACACCCAAAAAATATAAAGTATAAACAGAAACAATATACAAGGATCTAAGATATATGCTCAACAATAAAAATGTAATATAATAGTGTAGTAAACAGCAGCCTGAAGATGAGTCTGTTGTGATAGCTGGGTATGAATATAGCAGCTTAAAGGTAAGAAATTAGCGGCATGGATACAGCAGCAACAATAAAGTGACATATCACCAATTAAAGTGTCATTACAGTGATTTTTCTGGTTAGAGATTCATGAGTCTAACAGCCTCAGGGTAGAAGCTGTTCCTCAGTCTAGTACATATGTGTCAAACTCAAGGCCCGGGGGCCAAATGTGACCCTCGTTGACATCTTATATGGCCCCCAAGGTGATATGTGAAATGTAAAATACTTGTATCTCTTACTATTTTCAGTAATCTTTTGAATATGATGTTGAAAGCACAACAGAGAACATCAAATGAGACCAACCAAACTCTTGTTGAGAAACCTGTAACCAAGAAAATCTGTTGGGTATCTGATTTGAGTTAGTGTGGTTTTTCAAATTGGTATGTTTTCACCACTTTGGAAGTCATTCTAGTATATCATTTTTTGTCAGTTTGTAAGTCATGCTATATATTATGGGTGTAACGGTACGCTAATATCACATTTTTGTTCTGTTCAGTTTAAAGGAGGGCTTGGTTCGGTTAATTTTCAATACAAAAAAAGGGCCAAAAATAAAGACTTACAAAATGTTCATTTTGAAAATATGCCAAGTAAACAATATGTTTGTACAAAAAT
>JARVLU010000646.1:8977676-8987730 GCA_031762415.1 Simpsonichthys santanae | reverse complement strand
ATGGAAGTTGTATTATAGCATGTATAATTTTTTTGTCAGTATGGAAGCAGTTTTTATAGTATATCATTTTTTGTCAGTATGGAAGTAGTATTATAGTATGTCATTTTTTGTCAGTATGGAAGCAGTGTTACATTGTGTATTTTTTTTCAGTGTGGAAGTAGTATTATAGCTTGTGTCATTTTTTGTCAGTATGGAAGTAGCATTATAGTATGCCATTTTTGTCAGTATGGAAGTAGTATTATAGTATGTCTTCTTTTATGTCAGTATGGAAGCAGTGTTACAGCATGTGTAATTTTTGGTCAGTATGGAAGTAGTATTATAGCATGTCAAATTTTTGTCAGTATGGAAGCAGTGTTAAATCATGTGTAATTTTTTGTCAGTATGGAAGTAGAATTTTAGCATGTGTCATTTTTTGTCAGTATGGTAGTAGTATTATAGCATGTCATTTTTTGTCAGTATGGAAGTAGAATTTTACCACGTGTCATTTTTTGTCAGTATGGAGGTAGTATTATAGCATGTCAAATTAAAGTCAGTATGGAAGTAATATTATAGTTTGACATTTTTTGTCAGTATGGAAGTAGTATTATAGCATGTGTCATTTTTTGTCAGTATGGTAATAGTATTATAGCATGTCAAATTTTTGTCAGTATGGAAGCAGTGTTACAGCATGTGTAATTTTTTGTCAGTGTGGAAGTAGTATTATATTGTGTCATCATTTTTTATCAGTATGGAAGTAGTTTTATAGTATGTCATTTTTTTGTCAGTACGGAAGTAGTATTATAGTATGTGTCATTTTTTGTCAGTATGGAAGTAGTATTATAGTATGTCATATTTTGTCAGTATGGAAGTAGTATTATATTATGTCATTTTTTTGTCAGTATGGAAGTAGTATTATAGTATGTGTCAGTTTGGAAGTCATAAAAACTACTGCTACTTTTAAAAATGCAACAAGGAAAATAACACATTCTGAGATTCTTGTAAATTAGTTTGGTTCTATGTATAACTAGATTTCCTAATCTGAGTTAATGATGAAGAAATGCAGCCATTAAATGATTGACTTCTGGTCTTGTTACCACGGCAACAGCATTCAGTGTGATGATCACCCCAGTGTTGTTGAAAAATCAACTCTTCATTTACAAACAATTCACACACTTGAACCCTTTTTTTTTCGGTGAGAGTAATTTTGACTTTTAGAGAGCATTTTTCTTTTTAGTTCCCACTGTTCTGTCGTATATCAGGAAAAACAAAAAAAAAAAAAAAAAAGAAAAATACAGATTAAGAATTTTGAATTTTTTAAATTTATTCCGAAAGTAACTTTTTTAAGTGTTTTAGAGTTGTTTCAGTCAAGACTAAGCCTAAACACTTAAGGAAAAGTAACATTATTTTGCTTTAAACAGCACTCTGTAAGTTAAAAAAATAAATGAACAATAAAAATCCATAAATAAATCTGATTTCCCTACAATTTAGTTTTTTCTTACTTTAAAAAAGTAATACCATTATAGTTATTTGAATTCAAAATGACAAACTTCACAATTTCCACTTACAAAACACAACAAGAACAACAATTCAGTGTAGTTCAAGGTTTATAGTTGATTTGGTTTAAAATATAATGTGACTGCAACAGGTGTAACACATCATTTATACCTGCACAACAATTGGTAATGGTGATTTAAATATATTCAAAGAGTAGTTCTAGTCTGTACTTTGTGAGTGTTGTAGTTTTAGTACTCTAGGATATAATTAGTGATTGTGTGTAATTCATGTGTACACAACCATGTCTACAGTCACTGAAGTGGTGGAGTGTCTCATTGAAGCTCCTGAAGATCAACTGTGAAGGAAATACTTGTATAAATAAACTATATGAGAGGTGTTGCCACCCTTGTTCTTTGGTATTTTGACCAAACTATGTGATAATTATTTTATTGGAACATCCAGAAATTATATCCATTTTAAAGTAGTTGTAAATAGTAAAACTTGAAGAACAGTCTCCTCTAAAGAAATGTCCAACATTATACTGTAGTTCTTACAAATACATTTTGTCTGATTTGATGTGCGAAAAGTCACATAATAGGCTTTATTTTTGTATTTCTTGGATTTTATTTTACTGTGGAGGCCGCTCCCATTTATTGCATGTTACCACTTTATGAATACCTCGTTGTTGTTGGTGTTGAACAGTTCTGTCTAAAACTACAATCTTAGTAAGGCAACAAGTGTCCCATGAGGGAAAAACAGTCAACGCTAAAAAACTAATGTTAATATGAAAAAAAGGCTAAAATGTCTTCCTATAAAAGTAGTGTATCACACGTTGCTTGCTCAATATAAATTTGTTGTTAGGATTTAAATAATTCATTTAAAGATAAAAATATGTTTGAATTTGATTTTAAGTAAATAGCTCTTGGATAAATATGTTAAAGTTCATGCACAAGCATCATGTTTCAGATGTAGGAAGCTACAAACTCCAATAACTCCAGTACTAAGATCACATCTTCGAGTTGTTAAGTTCACTATTTAACAACCACATTATTTTGAAAGTGCATTCTAATACCTGCACTCTGACACTCGTGTTGATCCGACTGGCAGATGATTGAGTTCACTAAATCCGTCCTGTACACAAACCCCCAGCAGCTGGTTTCTTTCAGAAAACCTCAAACGACAGCAGACGTGTTAGTTGATGCGATCTTTGATCCCTTGGCAGCTACATTCTGCATCTCATCACAAGGATTTACTGACACCTGCTCTAGCTGGAGATTTCCTACGAGACCCAAAGTGACATTTAAATGAATGATGTGAAAATATCCAACACAGTCCTGAAAAGACAACATGATAAACCGAGGAAGATGTTTGAATCTGTTGTTTTGACCTGAATTGTATTGAAGTTAATGAAACATATGATACTTTAGCAGCAGGACTGGTTAGTGTTTGTTGTGATTCTGGTTAAATGAAGGCTTGAGATAGAGAAGAAGAAAAAAAGGTTCATCTGAAATTGTGCACCCAAGGTGATATTTTCTTAAGATGAACATTAAAACATAAATCCAACTCCATTCCTTGGCTCACAAATCTCAAAACATTTATATAGTTTTTCTTTAGTCCCACTTGTAAATCCATCCAGTAATATGCTTATATATTCAATTTCTGAACATACTTAATGTCCATGTTGGTCCTCTAGGATTCAGTGGCTGAGTGGTTAGAGCAGTTGTCCTCCAATGGGAGAGTTGGTGATTTGATTCCACCAGCAGTAACGTGCCGAAGTGTCCCTGGGCAATACACTGAACCCCTCATTGCCTCCATCAGTGTATGAATGTGATAAAGCTCTGATTAGTCTTTGTATAGAAACATTAGAGTGCTGTATGATTGGTCAGTGAGGGCACAGATTGTAGTGTTTGAGGATCTTGATGAGATAAAAAGGCGCTAAATAAGTCCATACCATTTATGGATTGGACCTCTATAATTTATTTACTTTAAATGCAAAGAAAGTGACACCAACTTTTTTTTTTACCTTTTATTTTTTTTAATCAAAAATAACGATTAAGAATTCAAGGATTTTTATTGTCATACCAGCTCACATTTGCATGCTTATGGTACGAAATTCGGACTCTGGTCCCAGATCAAGAAGCCTACCAATTAACAAAATAGTATAAATATATGCACACGTGTGTGCATGTACGTAAAAAAAAAAAAAAAGTAAGATGAGAGTGAATTATGTGCAGCTCGATCAGCACTGACAGCTGCTCTGAATGAGTCTCAGCCACCTGCAATGGGGGTGGAACAGGCTGAGTGCAGGATAAGTGTAGTCCTTCATGATACAGAGCGCCTTCCCCCTGTAACGTGATGTGAAGAGGTCTGAGGTAACAGGAAGACTGCTCCTCAGACGCAGCCTCCCTCTGCCGTGCCACAAGGTGATGCAGTTGCAGAGAGCGCTCTCAACCCAACAGCGATAGCTCCTCAGGACAGAGATCCCGAGACCGGCTCTCCGCAGCTTCCTTCTTTTACGAACACAGAGCCCCCCACCCCCGTTGTTTCCCAACCGATGGTCAAGGTCTGCTCAGAATAACTGAAGACCGTTGATCTGGAAGGCTGAGTCCGACATGTTGTTGATAACCCAGGTTTCTTGGCCAAAAAGAGTAGGAATCAGTGGTTTTCTAGCCTTTAGCTGGGCCAACATCCCCCTCCCCCAACTGTTGTTCCTCGCACTCTGCTGTACCCAGGAGCTGCTGTCTTCTGAGTACGGATTGCAGAATTCAACCAAACGGCCTCTGATGGCGATCAGCTCGGTTGAGCTGACCAGTGTCTAAACAGCAAATAAGGTTTAAACCTGGTAGCATGAGAAGCCGCCATAGCAACCGTTATTAAACAACTCTAAATGAGTCCCATCATATTTCCAAAGCATGACAACAAATCTACACATTTGCAAAACATTCCTTTATTATAAATAATTCTCATTTTAGTATAAAAACTGGCATGCTTCAACCATGGCATTGTACAGGTTCACAACCCAAGGCTACAACCTGGTTCGCCAAGACAGCAGGAAACACACTCATGTCATTATGCAAGGGCGATCCATAAGACAACAGTGAGACAGGAATGAAAAAATCATCACAACCACAAAAATACTTACAAGTAGAGAACAACAACAAACAGATTTGAGTCTCATAAATTTCTCTTTTTAAATGTAATTTGTTAAATTCTCTTCATCAGCCCCATCTTTGCCCTTTATATATATATATCTTTTTTTATAGTTTCTCTGTCCATTGTCACCTTTTTTTTTGTTTTAAACAGCTAAGTTCATGGCAGGACCAATGAGCTGTGAGTAGCAGCAAAGCAGGCACACTGACTGGCTGTTTGTGGTCCCACCTCAGTGATTTAATGGGTAACAATACAAAATGTCTCATGCTTAGATTCCATTGGGCTTTCTGTCCATTCGCCAGATCTTCAATCAATCCGTGGTGAATAACACCTCCATTTCGCTCTCAACTGGCCCCCGTATGGCACGTCCCTCTCTGCAGTCCCTTCAGATGGCATGATTACTGTAGCTGACATATGTTGTCTTAGTTGATGAAGCTGCCGGAAGACATAAGATTGTAAAGGGAAAGATAAGAAATGGGGAAGAGTTAGTTTCAGGTAAATAAACATTGTTGTCACATTAACAGACCACCTGACATGTTTTGTTCTTTTTAGCAATCTCTTAGTGCACACCTCTATACACATTCCACTTATTTTTCCAGACAAGTTGCTTAAATACGATGGCAAAGAATGGAATGCAGATACCCTTAACCTTGAAATAAACTGTTGCATGTGAAACATATTGTACTGTTTTGAAAGTAACCAGTTATTTAGAATGAGACCAAAGTGTTGGCTGAAAAACAGGGTTTTACTTCAGGATCCATTTTCTTCTGTATGTTTTTTGACATGATCCTCATTTTGCATTTTTAAGCTATTTCAACAAATCATAAATCAAAATGTTCAGCTCTTTCATGACAATCCTGCTATGACTTTTCGTATTGGTGCAACTTTAGCTTTTTGAAATAATTGGCCCTTTTTTTCCTCATTGGGAATGAATTTAACATCTTTAGATCTGTTTACTTTTTGCAGTAATTTTAACCTTTTTGAGCATAATTCAGGAAAAAGTGCTCTCTGCTTTCTTCTACTAATTTAAGCAGTTTTCATATACATTCAAGGTTTTTGTGGTGATTTCTGTAAATTTCAGCTCTTCCCAATTCCTTCTGGTAATGTAAGCACTTCTTTAGACCTAATTCAGAAAGTTCTGATGGAATGCACATTCATTCCCACTGCATTTTTTCTAGTTAAACTTATTTAATGGATGGATGCTTTAGTTTAGTTTGATCGAACTTATCTGAAACAAAAAAAACTCATTTGGACGCAGTTGTTTTTGAAGATTGAGAAGTTACAGTGCGTCAGTAAAAGTTGTTTTTCTTCCAGCTCAAACATAGTAATCACTGTAGATAAATTCAGGTGGTGAGAAAGATTTGTCAAACCCCACACAAAAGTAAATGCCAAACATTGCTCATATTGTAAAAATGTTTATTTGATGGTACAAAAAGCCATTTACTATGTCATTAACAAACTCCTGTCCTTTCATCAGCAGAGTGCTGTTACTATAGCCAAAAAAGGAAGTAAACAAACCATTAATGCAAACAGAATATCTTAACACCATGGGGAAAAAATAATTTACTTGGCTGAAATCTATCATGACATGCAGTTAACTTTAATTATCCAATGGGTGTATTTGGTAAAAAAAAAAAAAAAAATAACCATATGGAAAATGTTATCCTTCCAAAGTCAATGGAGTTAATTACTTGTGTGTGCTTCATTGTTAATACGATTTAAAGTTATATAAACTGCACATCTGTTTCATTTACATACTGCTCGATAACATTTAATAATACATACTTATAAACCATTAATTAATTACCACTTGTTTTAAGTTTCTCCTAAAGCCTTTTTTTGTTTGTTCTAGCAGCTTTGAGGCATGAAAACTTGTAAAATAACTCACAAACCAGTTTATATTGGCTTGAATGTGTAGGTATAAAACTTTGGTGTTCTCTTACTCACTGTTGGTCTCCATACTCTCACATAGTTCAGTCTTAACTTCTCCGTTTGGTCGGTCTCCTCCCTTCTGGGTCAGCTTTCCCGACATGGTGGCTGCTGTCACAATTGCCTGTAAAATGAGGCATTTAGTGACCAAACAGAAATCCATGAATTAGAGATGAAGACTGTCAACATGGTATATGTGTGTTAGCTTCAGCCATAAACCAAAAAGATATTGAGACCATTAAATATGAGTTAGAAGCAAAAGTACTGGAATAACTGCTTGTGGTGATAATTTCTTTCTCCTTCTATTTGTCCAATCAGTTTTGTATAAAAATTCCTTATACATGTATTTACCTCGTTTTTGTTTTTCATTTATATATAACAGCAGCAGAAAATTAAAATGTAGCCATCAACTACATTTTATGGAAGCATCTTGCCTATTTTTGTGTTTAGTTGTTAGGCTTAGTCATATGAATTGATTTTTCCCCCTATGGCAAGTAGCAGTGTTGTCAAATTGTCAGTTCATTTTGTCCTCCAAGTTGCAAAGACAACACTGTTGACTTTTTTTTTTTACTGGATTATTAAGCATGAACTTTAACAATGTAGTTTTGTTTAAAATACATCGTTTTACACTCCTTAGTTAGACCATGTTCTGCCACTTGGAAATTACTTTTCTAAAATTTAACCATTATGTTTTACTGTACAGAGTAAATCACTCAAGGTCAGATTTCAAGCTTCTCACATAGTTGGATGTAACTGGGACCCTGTGTACATAATTTCGTTTCATCACATGTACCACATGTGGTGCAAATGACAATAAAGATTCTCTGACTCTCTGACTCTGACTCTGACAAAGGCGGCAGTGGAAAGGAAAACCCCCCTCATGAGGAAGAAACCTTTAGCAGAACCAGGCTCATGACATGCAGCCATCTGCTTCAACCGGCTGGGTTTGAGAGGAACTGATACACAATGGCAGGTTAATAATCATGTTAAGATAGAACTATGTAGTATCAAATTAAAACTATTCAATCTTAACAATTCATTTTAGGAAATGAATTAAATTTGTCCTCCAGTAATCTAAGCCTGTGGCAGCACAACAATCCAATCCTAACTATAGGATTTATCAAAAAGGAAAGTCTTAAGTCTTAAAACTGGACAATGTGTCAGACTTATGGACTGAAGCTGGAAGTTGGTTCCACAAAAGAGGAGCCTGATAACTGAAATATCTTCCTCCCATTCTGCTTTTGGAAACTAGGAACCACAAGTAAACCTGCAGTCTGAGAGCAAAGTGATCTGTTAGGAAAATAGAACCATAAGATCTCAAATATAAGATGGAGCTAGGTTGTTGAGGGCTTTGCAGGTAAGATTCAGAATTCAGTTCTGAATTTGACAGGGAGCAAATGGACAGAAGCTCATATCAACTCCCAGCAGCAGCCTTTTGGATCAACTGAAGACTTTTTAAAGAAGTATTTGGACACACAGATAACAAACCATTACAATAGTCCAGTCTAGACATGACAAATGCATGAACCAGTTTTCCCGCATCATTTTTAGATAAGATGTTTCTAATTTTAGCAGTATTACGCAGGTAGAAGAAGGCAGTTCTGGTAACATGGTAACACCTAGACAAAAGTTTGAACATGTACAAAAATCAATCCAGTCACACAAGAACAATCAGGAATGTTTCTTGACATTTTGGAGACCTTGTGAATATTGTTTGCCAGCTAGTTGCGGCCCAGTAGCTTCCTTTAAACTTCTTGCTATGCTGAAACCAGTCTGTTTTTCACTTGAACTGGTATTTGAACTTGTTTGTCCTTGCAAATAGCCTCATATTGCAAGACTGGCACTGGTGTAAAGGTTTGTAAAACAATGTTCTCATGAGCCGTCGTGACATTTTGTGATGGGAGTCGTTTCAAGAGGACAGTAATCCACTTTTTCTTGCTCAGGCTCGTCTGATGAGTCAGAACGAAGCTCTTTCTCGGAGTGGAAGTCCAAAGAAGAGTCACGACAGGAAACAAAGTGGTACCTTCCCACAGAATCCCACTTCAGAAGCTTTTCTTTAAAGATTTAGTTCATCGGGATGGCTGATTTCACACCTGCGTTCGAAGGCTGTTTACTTGGATTACGTAAGACATGTTTTACTGCTGATAGTGGGTTGTTAAGGAAGCACGTCTCCAGGTTGAAAGAGTGTTGAAGCGTTAGATGGGGCATAAAAGAGGAAGCACGAGGGTATAAAGGGTTGTATAGAGAGGGGAGATGAAGGACAAAAAGAGTGTTTCCTAAGGGAGGATGGTGAGAAGATAAAGAAAAGATGCACAAGGTAGGACGGGAGGATGAGAAACACTTTGATGAGATGATAAAATATTGATGTGCTCTACAGGAGAGCAAAACAGATTGTATTTTTTTTAAAAAGCAAACTCATCAAAATTGGAAAAACCTTTTGAAAACAGTAGAACGTACAGATAGAAATACTCAAAAAGTTTTTTGGGGGGTGGGGGGTGGTGATGGTATTGAATGCACATTCTGATGCGTTTAATACAATTCTGATTAAAAATGACCCCAGAAAGACTCAGCCTGCAATTAGGATTCACAGAGAGGAATTTAAAGTAAACAGCAGGCGGTGTCTGCAGAGACCTGATGTATGAGAGGAGAGATGGAGCCAGACAACAGAGAAGAGAGACGAAGGATGCTTAAAAAAAACTGGGAGAGAAAATAATCCCACTGTTATGCTGAACAGAGGGGGGGGGGGGGGGTTGTCTGCTGTGATGCTGTTTATGGAAAAGTACTTTCTTGAATTTGTGCACTCAGCTCCCCACACGAAGATACACACGGATTTATATATCTCTCAGCAGTGCAGGCCTTCCATTTGCTGAATTCATAATTACACCCATCTATTTAGTGTGCACATGTGTGTGTGTTTGTGTGTGTGTGTTGTAATCGATGGAGATGAAGTGGTCATGCATCAGTGGAAATCTCTGCCTCACATTCAAATGAGATTCTGCTCTGACAAGCTCGTAAAGTATCCATATTATCTGGGAAAAAAACACTCCGTTTTTATCATCCGGCACTTCAAATAAAACAAATCAAATCTAGTTGTGGGTCTTGAGTGTACTTAATTAAAAGTTGTATAAATATAAAGCAGATTTCTGTTCGTACCAAGGTCACATGTTCTGTCTTGTACTTATTGAAATTGCAAACATCATTCCCAGTAAAATCAGTAGTTATTTTTTTTTTTTTTATTATTATTATTTTTAAGCAAGTAGTGAATTTTCTTTACAAATTACTGGAAAATTTTATGATTTACCTTCTAGAGTTGTTTATTCAGTTTTACAGCGTGTTCAGATTGTTTCTTCCCATCACATGGTTTAAATAAATTGAAATGGCAAATTTACAAACACATTTCATTCAAGTTATTTGAGATTACAAGCATAACATCCATCCATCCATCCATCCATCCATCCATCCATCCATCCATCCATCCATCCATCCATCCATCCATCCATCC
>JARVLU010000646.1:8964807-8975887 GCA_031762415.1 Simpsonichthys santanae | reverse complement strand
ATTCTTGGCAGATTGCCAAGTCAGTGCCCAAATGTGACTTCTTGTTTTGACCATAACGGATGTCTAGGTTAAAACTTCGAAGTGCCATGTGGCTACACGTGAGTTTGTCACCACACCACCTCTGATGCGTTGGCTGTTTAAGAATGTCACTGGCTGATGTTGTGTTTCAACAACGATTTTCTGCCCACACTGTGGTCAGTAGAGCTTTCATTCGGGGCCCACCACACGCTTGTCTCTGTCGTGTATCTGATATAGACCTGCACATATGCAGTGAGCTGAGAAGCCCACTTCTAAGTAAAACTCTTTGTTGTAGTCTGGGTAGACTAAACATGGTGCTTTGATAAAAGTCTTTGATTACCAAAATATAATATAATGATAAGCTAAAAGAAGATTGTCTTTTAGATTAAAGTAGGACAAAAATAAAGTGTCTCTTGTGAGATAATCTGTGTCCTGGTTTCAAACACATGGGGCCACAGTGTGCTTGTCCTCTGAAGGCCTCAGGGACAAGTTTGGACACAGAGGTATACATACTACAAGGTGAAGGTAGGAGTGCATCAAGGATCAGCTCTGAGCCCCTTCTTGTTTGCTCTCCTTAGGAGTGACAAGTATGGACAAGATTAGGACTGATATCATTAAAAGTACAGTACAGGTTGAACAATTTAGCCCAACTGATGGTTTGAACATGTCCAGAGGAGGGATAGTGAGTATATTGTTAGAAGGATATTAGAAATGCAGTTGCCAGGAGAAAGACAGAGGAGATACATGGATGTAATTAGAAAGGACAGAGTGAGATGGAACAAGAAAAATGACAATGGGCCCCAAGGCATTCTTAGCAAGCCTCAAGTGGACGAGTTCAAGTATCTTGGGGCTTTATTCATTAGTGAGGGAAGAATGGACCATGAGATTGACACAGCATCTGCACCAGTTTGTAGTGGTGAAGAGAGAGTTGAGCTGTAAGGCAAAAAGCTATCTCTACCCTCACCTATGGGGTAGTGAACAAAATAATGAGATTGTGGATATAGATGGTTGAAATATTTTCTCCGCAGGGTAGCTGGACTCCTCTCCCTTAGAGATGGAGAAACTTTGAGTAGAACCACTGCTCCCCTACATTAACAGGAGCCAGTTGAGGTAGTTCAGGCATCTGGTAAGGATGCTCCCTACACACCTCTTTAGGGGGGTACTTCAGGCATGTCTGACTGGGAGGAGACCCCATTCTCGGTTGTTCTGGGGACGCATTGGGGTCCCCCCAGAAGAGTTAGCTGTAGACCTCTCTGCTCAAGCTGCTTCCCTTGTGACCCGATTTTGGAACAAGCGGAAGATAATAGATGGATGGTCGTGGTGGTATCTGATCAGACTCAGAACTTGTTAGAGGAATTATATTGTTTCCCCCTAGATAACTTGCCATTTCATGGCACTCGTCTCACCTACGAGGGGGGGGGGCACTTGCTTGTAAGGGATTGGATCCTTCACCCTTTCTCTCCTGTAGCCTTCATGACCTGACTACAAATATGTGGTAGAAAGCAGAGTCTTCTATCACTTATGCGTAGCCACAGGTACATCCATTATTTTCCGCTTGTTCCAGATTCAGGTCACCTGGACATCTCTTTCCATAGGCATCCTTCCAATTGGACATGTTGGAAAAGTTCCCTAAGGCAGCATTCAGGGGAAACCTTTAGCCGATGTGTTGAAGCAATGACTATGTTCTGAAGGGAGTGTTTACACTTTGGAGGAACTTCATTTTGTCTCTGCAATCTCATTCTTTTGGTCACTACCAAAACTATGTGACCATAAGTGGACTGACCAGTAAACAGAGTGCTTTGCATTGCTATCTAGCTCCCTCTTCACCACAACAGACAGGGAACTTGCACTCATTCATCAGTCTATTATAGTGAGGAAAATAAGTATTTGAACATCTTGCAACTTTGCAAGTTCTCCCACTTACAAATCATGGAGGGGTCTGAAATTTTCACCTTAGGTGCATGTCCTCTGTGAGAAACATAATCTGGAAATCACAATGTGTGATAATAAGTGCAAATAAGTATTTGAACAACTGCCAATCAGCAACAATTCTGGTCCTCAAAGACCTATTAGTTCGCCTCTAAAAAGTCCATTTCCACTCCACTTTTTCTAAGTTTGAAGTCTGTAACTGCATAAAGACACCTGTCCACCCCACACAATCAGTAACACTCCAACTACTAACATGGCAAAGAGCTGTCCAAAGACACAAAATTGTAAAGGGCTATGGGGCAGTTTAGTGAAATAAGATTAACTGTTTGAACAATTATTAGAAAATGGAAGAAGCTAAACATGACTGTCAATCTCCCTCAGACTGGGGCTCCATGCAAGATCTCATGGCTTATCAACGATCCTAAGAAGGTGAGGAATCAGCCCAGAACTAAATGGGAGGAGCTGGTACCACTGTTTCCAAGGTTACTGTCCATAATACACTAAGACGTCAGTTTAAAATCATGCATTTAACGGAAGGTTCCCCTGCTTAAATCAGTGCACGTCCAGGCCCATCTTTAAGCTTGCCCATGACCATTTGGATGATCCAGGGGAGTCATGGGAGAAAGTTATGTGGTCAGATGAGCCCAAAATACAACTTTTTGGTCTTAATACCTCTCGCCGTGTTTGGAGGACGATGAATGATGAGTACCACCCCTACTGTGAAGCATGGGGGTGGAAGCATCATGCTTTGGGAGTGTTTTTCTACATGAGACAGGACGACTGCACTATATTAAGGAGAGGATGACTGGGGCCATGTATTGCGAGATTTTGGGGAACAATCAGAGTATTGAAGATGGGTCTTGGCTGACCCGAAGCACACAGCCAGGATAACCAAGGAGTGGCCTAGCCAGTCTCCAGACCGAGCTCAAACTCCATGTTTCTCAGTGATAGCTGAGAAGATCTGTGTGGAGGAAATCCCTGCTGCTGCAATGTGCAAACAAAGGCTACTGTACCAAATATTAACATTGATTTTCAGAGGCATTCAAATACTTATTTGCTGCAGTAACACACAAATAAATTATTTAAAAAATCATAGATTGTGATTTTCAGTTTATGTCTCTCACAGTGGACATGCACCTAAGATGAAAATTTCAGACCCCTCCATGATTTCTAAGTGGGAAAAGTCGCAGGATGTTCAAATATATATTTTCCTCACTGTATGCTCCATTCTTCCCTTATTTGCAAACAATGCACTCTTCTGACTAAGGACCACAGCCTCAGATTTGGAGTCCTGCTTCACACTCAACTGGGAACCATTCCAGTGAAAGCTCATAATGACACCAATAGTAAAAAAGAATCCACAATGTACCAATAAATTCGGTTGCAAAACATTGTGAACAGAAGCAATGGAAAACCTTGGTGAAATTCAATTCCCACCCTGAAGTTAACCAAACGCAGCACTTGTATACTATCTTCTCTGGAACAAACATGCCACCACACCAGATTTCCTAAAAAAAACACTACAGCTCCTCACTTGACACCATGTCATTTACAAAGATAATGAAGTTCTTTCTGGCCATCTCTGTACTTCTCCATCAGCATCCTCAAAGTATGATGATCTTTCTTTGCATAAAACTACATTGATGCTTACAGTCACCTCTTCTCCAAATCTGGCATCCACAGCTCTGTCAGAGATCACTGACCATCACATCACCCTTGTTACTAAAAAACTTTCTTACTTTAAAAATTGCCATTAAATAATAAAGTCAAAGACCTCACTGACATCTCTCCTTACCAAACCTTTCTGATTCAGTTTCTATGACCTTTACTCTTCAAAGTTCTTTCATATTCTTATCACACTTTTCTCGCATTAGAACCTGACGATTTATACCTTTAACAAGCATAACCAACTTCACATCTTTCCAGTCTGATTTGCCGGTCCCTTTTTAGTGTCCAGCTTTATGGACAACTCATCATATGCCTGTCTTTTCATTCCTCTGTTTCCTATTTTTTGGTGAAGTTCTTGCACTTCTCTGTCAAGACGACACAAGATACCTTCCAGCCTGTTCCTCTTATCACTGTTGCTGTGAAAGCTCCTTTTTTAACCAGCCAAAGCCTTTAACATCTCCTCCCTGAACTCAACAAAATTCTTCCTTACACCAACCATCAACCAGTGTGTGATATGCTCTCCCCTGCCACAACTTTGTAGTCTCTGTCCCTTCTCGTGCCCCAAGATGGGATAAAAGGGTATCATCCTTCTATCAATATACCCACTGTCCCTCCTCTGGACATGTCCAAACCATCTCAGTCTAGCCTCCCTCACTTTATATCCCAGTTCAACTTGCGCTGTGCCTCTAATGATCTAATTCCTAATCTTATCTATCCTTGTCACTCCCAAGGAGGATCTTAATTTCTGCTACTTCCAGTTCTCTCTCCAGTCTTTTTGTAACCTTTTCCTTTGACTTTTGCTGACACCCTTTTGTCACAATCACTCCTGAAACTTTTATCCATCCTGCCTGGACTTTCTTTTTCACACCACATTCCCCAAGTACTTGAAGTCCTGCACTTTTGTGACCTCTGCTCCTTGTAGCCTCCCTCTCATTTACACACAGCTTACTATGGCTGAATTTCCTTCCTCTGAAGTGCACACCTCCACAGGTCACATCTGCAAACATCATAGTCCATTGGGATTCCTACCTGACCTCATCTGTTAGTCGGTCCATCACCAGATCAAACAAGAAGGGGCTCAGAGTTGATCCTTGAAGCTATCTGTCACTCCTACAACACTTCTCACCACTGGCCTGCCGTCCTCATGCAATACTACACTTGACTATGCAACTACACTGTGAGCTGGCTCTCACTGCCTTTGAGTATTCCACCACCCCCCGTCTGCAAGATTTTTTTGATTACCACATTTTTGACCTTCAAAAAGGTCAAAAATATGATAGGAATCTTTTTGTCTGTCCAACAGATCTCAATTGTAAACGAGTCTTCGAGGCTCAATGTGACTTATCTGTTTAAATAAAGTTTGATTGAATTCTCAAATCAAAGATGCCATCTGTGGTGTTCTTCCTTGGCAAGAAACCATGCTGCTCACTAATAGTCACATCTTGTTTAACTCTAGCTTCCAAAATTTTCTCCCAGATCTTCATTGTGACTCATCAACTTAATGTCCCTATAGTTGCTACAACTTTGTACAGCAAACTTCTCCATTGTTCAGACATTTTCTCATCCTCAAAATGCCATTGAAAATTTGAGTAAAAACCTCACTGCCATCTGTCCAAGCCATTTTCAAACCTCTACTATTGTGTCATCAGGTCTTACTGCCTTCCCCTTAATTATTTTTAGAGATTTATGGACTTAAACCTCACTAACCTTTCCCACTTCCTGGTCTACGGTTTCTATGACCTGTATTCTTTTTGCCCTTTCATTCAGTAGCTCCTCAAAGTACTCCTTCCATTTTACCTTCACTCTCCTCACTTGTTAGAACAGTACCATTTTTATGTTTAACAAGCCTAACCTGCAATAGTTTCTTTCACTTCACTACTCCAATACCACGTTTCCTTATCATCCATTTTCTGTCCAGATGACACACCAAGTACCTTCCTAACTTTATTACTAATTATAGTTGCTGTAGTAACCCAGTCATCTGGAAGCTCTTTCTAACCCACCGGATCCTTTAACAGCTCCTCTTTAAACTCCTCACAACATTCTTATTTCCTCAGCTTTCACCATTTGGTCATATTCTTTCACAATTCTATACTGTCTGGCCACTCTCTCCCCTGCCACAACCTTACGATCATCAGGTTTCCTCTTCTACACATAATGTAGTCGACCTGCGTACTCCTTCCTCCACTCTTATAGGTCACTCTATGTCCCTCCCTCTTTTGGAAAACAGTGTTGACTACAGTCATTTACACTCTCTTGGCAAAATCCACCACCATCTGTACTTCCTGGTTTCTTTCCTTGACACCAAACCTACCCATCAATTCATCATCCCCTCTGTTTCCTTCACCAACATGTCCATTCAGGTCTTCTCAGATCACCACTCTATTCTCCCTGGGGTTATTCTTTCACTTCATCTAGATACTTCCAAAATTGATCTTTCTCTTCCACATCACATCCAACCTGTGGAGCATAACCACTGACAACATTTAGCATCAGATATTCTACTTCTACCTTCAGATACATCACCCTGTCTTACACTCTCAACCCTCTCTACTCCATTCTTTGCCAACTCTTACCCCACTTATCATTCTATACACACCATGGTCAAATAGTTTAAACCCTGTTCCAAGCCTTGCTGCCCTTCCACTTGGTCTTGTGGACACACAAAACATCTAACTTCCTTCTATGCATCATGTCAGCCAGCTCTCTACTGCTGCCTGTCATTGACCCCACATTTAAAGTCCTACATTCTTGTATTTCCTCTTCTCCCCCTGTCTCGTGATTTTCAACTAGCAGTAGCACAATTTCTGACAGTACCGGTGATGGTTGTTGTTAACCCAGGCCTCGACCAATCTGATATGGTGTCACTTTGATAAACTCACATTATAGTTTTGGCCAAAGTGTTTTACATCAGATGCCCTTCCTGACAAAAACCTCACCATTTACCTGGGCTTGGAACTGGCAGAACAGGCTTGCGCTCCCTAGTGGCTGGTTTAGGGCAGTGCACACTCTTGTTGTTTTAACATCACTAAAATTACAGCCATTTCCATCCTCTTGGATAAATCCACCACCATCTGTTCTTCCTCATCTTCTCTGCTTCCTTTACCAACATGTCCTATATGACTGTTATGATCTCAGCACCCTCTTCACCATGAATACTCTGTATCACTTCATCTATTTCTTTCTTTTCTAAATCACATCCAACCATAACAGGAACATATCCTATGACAACATCAAACATCTGACTGTCAACCTTTAGACACACCACCTTACCTGGCACTCTTTATACTTTTACTTTGGAAAATCATGCTACAGCACCACCTCTACCCCATTTCTCTTTCTACCTTACACCACAGTAAAACAATTTAAACCCTGCTGCTCTTCCAGTTGGTTGCTTGCACACACAAAATATCTATCTTCCTTGTTTGCATGATTTCAGCCAGCTCACTACCTTTGACAGTCATTGTTCAAACATTTAAAGTTGCTAGCTTCAGTTCTCCACCCTTAACATTTTTCTGTTTTGTTTTTTTTTTGTCACCAGGCATGTTTCCTTAGTTGGAGTCTTCAAATAACAGTATCCCAATTTCAACTGGCACACCTTTGTGAACAGCAATGATGCCAGTAGGTGTTAACCTGGACCTTGAACCTTCACCAACAAGCTTGGGACCAGCATGAGAGATACATTGGCTTGTGCTCCCTAGTAGCTGATTTTGAAAATAAACAACAAATGTGTCTTGGTTTTAAATTGAACTATTTAAAATGCACCCATTTATTCTAATAAATTGTAATATTAAAGCTTCTAAAACAAAATTATATTTGTTGAGTTGAATCAAAAACACTGTTTGAATGAAAACACTGCCAAAAATTAAAGTGAGTCTTGTTATCAGTAACTAGCAGATTATTGTTGCAGCTACTTGTACACTTCCAGATGGCTGTTAAATTCTGACTTACCTTGAAGCTGCGTTTTCGTTTGGGGACGTTCTGCTCAGGGTGGAAGAGGATGATGTAGACCTTAGGCATGTAGAGCATCCCCAGAGAGACGGAAGCTGACAGGCTGAGAGAGATTGTCAAAGTGGTAGTTTGGATATACATCTGCAACAAGAAAATTCACACAGAAACAGAGAGCAATTTAAAACATTAAGCTTTCCATAGATAATGCTGCAGAATATCAAAAAATGAGAAGTAAAGGAATTGTGAAAAAGTGAAATTCATAAAATTTGTGCAATAGTGCAACTGTTCATCACTTTCAGGATACTTACTGCCAATATGACTAAAGTACAGTGCATTGCATTGAGTGTGAGAACCACATTAAACTAATTTTGAAATGTATTTTTTTTAAGAGTAAAGAGAGTTTGACCTTCATGAGAGCTAATTCAAACGTTCAGAAACTGAATTGTTGAAGAATTACAATTTTCTTCACTATTCAGTTGAAAGTTGACTGAGGCATTGTCAGATAGACATCAAGACCTGTACTGTCCACCAAAGTGAACTAGGTGGTAGAAATGCTGAACTGTCCTGTTGCCAAGCAAATTTCCCTATTTTATTAGATTGCATAAATTCTCCCAAGTAAGTTTGAGAATAGTTCTACTGAAACAAGATCAACAAACACACACGCATGCTCTGCTGGACTGCTCACTGGTCCACAGTAAGTTTCACAGAGGAGTTTGGAGGAGGACAGATGTAATGACGGACTTCACCCACAATCCTGACACAGCTGACAAGCTCTCAAAACATGGGACTTGTCATGCGAATGCTGGCTTCGCTGTTTGGAGGAGTAACGCACGACTGGGGTAAAAATGGAAGACGACGTCCAGGAGAGAAAAGTAATAGAGTTGCAGAGGGAAGGACGACATACGACACAAAAATTGATGTTTTGGGAAGAGAAGAAAGTGGCTTGTGGTGGTACTGATCAAGAGAATAAAAGAACTACCAGAGCGAGAACAATGTGCAACACTGTCAGAAAATGCTCAGATGCACCAAATGATGTGTTTGTAACTACACCCTGACAAGAAAATCATAGAGTCAGGCTGCACTGCTAACTCAGTAGCTTTCCTTCTTAAACATTAAGTACCGGTATATAAAATGCCACACTACTCAGCAGTTTTATTTTATGTTAGGTTTCCATTGCAAAAAAGTACTCTACTACAATAACAAGCAGTGCTAATCCTACAGTGAAAGCTAAAATTAGTTATAAAGCAATCAGACTAACATTATGAACCATTCAGCCCGGATACCTAAAACCAATAAAATATCAGACCATCCATAAAGATTTTGCAACTTAATCATTTTTACCAGCCAGTGTTGGATCAGCGACACCGTCTGATCTCAAATCAGTCCTTTGCACTTTAATATTTCAAGTGTGTTACCAACTCCGACCTGTTAACAACTCGTACACATTTGTAATTTAATTTATATTCACACCAAGCTGTGAACACTCCAAACATGCGTCCAGAATACATGAAACCTTGTGTGTGAATTATTGTGTTAGCTATGACCTGAGGGTTTTCCAGCATTATTAGCAGCCCTGAGCTGTCTGTCTTCTTGTTGCAGTGTTTACCCATGAAATTAATTAACAAATTAATTAATTAATTAATAGATTCTGTTCAATTGAGCCTGCAGTAAAACATTCTTCTGCCAAAGACATCTAATTCCTCAGCAAAGCTTGGCCAGAACTTAGCTAGCTAAAACTAAAAGCTTGAAAGTAAACAGGAGACACAAGTAGTAGTAGAGCAATCTCAAGAAGTAAATCCTACTGGGTAGCCAAGTTAACAACCACTCAGAAGTATTTCTTATTTAGAATAACTCAAACTCAAGTCAACTATAAATGAGATCGCTGCCCACCACTAGAATAAATAATAATAACAAATAGACCATCATGTAAGCCTCTCAAATAGCAAAATATCTCGGACCAATTAACAGATTTGAAAGAGACACTCAGAAAATTATCATTGGATTTACATCTACAACTGCTGAAGCAAGTATTGCACAAAGTACTTACTATTATAAACTATACTCAAATTCTACCAATGTTTTTTTTTTTTTACATTTTTCAGCTGATTAGATGAAGGTAGGAAAGCAGATGCAGCACTCTGTTTTATGGACAGCAGTTTTATCTCAGACAATAACATTTCCATTCCTACACTGTAAAGCTAAGAAGTTAAAAAAATCAATGGATAAAATGAAAGCTGTTGATATTTTAACACTTTAGAAGAGGCTTGTGTTAAAAAGGACAAGGAAAAAAAAAGACTCATTGATGGTAAATATTTTTCTGCATTTCAACTCAACACATTTTCTTAATAATGAAACAACTATTGTGTGTGGGAGTTTTTTTTTTTAATGGAATATTTGGACCAGTCTACATTACTTTGCAATGAGTTCCTTTAAGGTCAGAGGGCATTAGGTTCTGATGTCTCGGCCAAATGATTACTCTGCGCCAGTGACACCCACATTTTTGTTTTCATTTCACGACCAATATTGCCTTCAATGTGAGAAAGCTTCCCTTTGAAAGACGTTCATCATCTGGACAACTTATTTGCTCATTAAACATTATTATAGTGTTGACTATCATTAGTTTTGACTGTGAGAACAAATAACAAAAACCAACACATCTCTTTTGGCTAATCCCTCAGTAATCGCTACAGCAAACAAACTCACACGAAGACATGGCAATTGTTTTTATGCCAGATGCCCTTCCCCATGCTACCACAGCCCTCTGTGTGGAGCAGAGAGCTGCCTTCTAGGGCACCTGGGGGAGCAGATGGTGGAGGTTAAGGGTCTTGCTCAAGGGCCCAGATTGGGGCAAATGAGGATGGAGGCAGGTGTGCCCACCCACATTATGATATTGTCGGTTCAGGGGGTTTGCACCGATGACCTTAAAGGCTCACCATCTCCATCCTCTGGACCACTACTCCCCCAATAAACCACAAAGAATAACTTAATATTTTAAGAGGACAATTTTGTCTTTTGTCTAAGGGAGGGGTAAATATGTCCTGTACAAAACACGTCACACTCTCCTCTATTCTTTAGAGTATCCTCTGACACTATACAGTAAGTCACCAGCGAATTCCTGTGAAAACACGTCAAACTATAATTATCACACTGTTTATTCAGAGCATCGAGACCAGCAGAAGATCTATTCATAATAAAAATCAACATAACCAGGTTCCAGAAGTCAAAACTGTACTGAAAGCAGAACTCCCAACTGTCATTTACCTTATCTCATTCTATTTGACTACCTTTTCATTTGTCTGTGTCCAGTTTTACAAATAGAGCAAAATTTGGTGTGGTAGTAGCCGAGACTGATTCCAAAATTATAGTATGAGCACTAACTGATCGCAATCGATAAATGTTTAAACCTTTTAACTAACCGAATCAACTCGGTTTGTTAGCGACATAAAGAATCAATCACTGTACACAATTTAATGAAACTTTCAGAATATATATACTGTATACTGTGTATATATAT
>JARVLU010000646.1:8932201-8949319 GCA_031762415.1 Simpsonichthys santanae | reverse complement strand
TGTTGCTGCTGATCTGTTTCATGTTGCTGTGTTCATTTGTGCTCATCTGCTCACACAGACTCATGTTTGTGCTGCTGTTCGAAGTGATGTTTTTGTGCTACTAGTGCTTAGTGTATTTTTATTTGATGCTTTTCTTAGTTCATATCTTAGACGTTATTACTGTTTTTCATTTACTGTTTATTTATTTATTGTTGGATGTAACTGGGACCCTGTGTACATAATCTCGTTCCATCACATGTATCACATGTGGTGCAAATGACAATAAAGAATATAAAAATTGGTGCAACAGTAACTAAGTCTTCTAAAAGACACAATCCATATATTTATTGATCATGCAAGATCACGAGACCTGCATTTTATGGAACAAGAACACTTCTGGATGTAGCAACGAATAATTCCTAAACACCTTGAAATTTCTAAATTTAACTCTGTATATGTGATGACAAGAGGACACAAGACCTCTAAAACACACACCCATGCCTGCCTGTGTATTGGTTTACCCCATCTGCATTTACTTTAAAAAAGCAGATGTGTTCAGCATAGAGAAATACAAAAAAATGACACAGACAATCAATATTCTGCCATGAATCTCATAAGTATGAGAAGTATTTTCATTGTTAAAACCAGAACAGTCACACCATCAAGAAATGAAATCAATAACTCACTGCAGCATTAAATTTGGTGGCACACAGTAGCGCGCTCTGTGTGGTGTTATGAATCAGATTAGCTTTATTGACATTTGTGTGCATTTAAAACCATGTTACTAAAGCGTTCAAATGAAAGGACACCTTCTTGTTGGGTTTTGAGACTTGAGACCTGAACGTGCGAGATATTACAGAAATCTAATGCATGCAGGGAGTGCGTGGGTTTGCTGAATATATCACTTTTTTTTTCTTTGCTGTTACTTTAAGTTCATTAGAATTTAATATAAACATCTTGTGAAGGCTTATTTTAGGGCCTCACTGTGCCTGCATCCCTAAGGAAAACATTAGGCCAGGGAAAAAGAACTCAACTCTTTATTGCTATTATATATATATAAAAAAAAGCATCACTACTAACGCTCTAGCATTGTTTGAAGGAATGCGTATCAGCTGTGTCTTTTTGTGCCAGATTTCTAAAATCATTTTATGAGAAGGCGGAGCTATGGACAAATCTTATAAATAACGTTCCTCACAATCTCACGGGCGATTGACAGTAATGTGAGAACATGCTGAGGATGACGTCATCTATTATCATGCCAAAATTAATGTGATACTATATAGCTATTTTTGTGTTATGATGACTCTAAAAGGTAATCAGCTGTAGATGTACATCCAACGTCCATTCAGTAGTTTGAGATATTTTGCCAACAGACAGTGTTGAACAGGTAATGTTAAAGTTTTAAGTTAAGGATGATGCTCGGTTACTACTACATCAAATTTTAGCTCAGTATCTATAAAGTTGGCTGAGTTATAGCCTTTTCATATTTCCTAAGGTCAGTATGATCCCAATACAAAGGCGAAATTGGTTCTCTACATTTAACCCATTGCACCTGGGATACACCCAGGTGGAGCAGTGGGCAGCTATGTAAGGGCCCGGGGAGCAATTAGGGATTAGGTGTCTTGTTCTGAGACACCACGACATTTGGGAATGGCTGGGGATTGAACCTGGGGCTTTTGGGACCCGGGTCGGCTGCCCTACCTCTACCGAATCTTGGCCCCACTACTGTGGCAGCAATCTTGAATTTAGCTGACTAAAAGTAATCAATTGTACACTTACAATTGTTCTACTGGGTCATGAGACATTTGTTAACGGGCACAGCTGATTGTCAAAGTTTTAAAAATATATTCTGTAATCAGTTAGAACTTGGTCTATGGGCACTTGGGCAGCTGTGGCTGAGTGGTTAAAGCAGTTGTCCTCCAATGCAAGAGTTGGGGGTTTGATTCCACCAGCAGTTACATGCCGAAGTTCAAGACACTGAACCCCTCATTGCCTCTGATGTGTGTCCCATATGTGATAAGGCACTGGTTAGTCTTTGTATAGATTTAGTAGAGTGCTGTATGAATGGGTAAATGAGGACAGATTGTAGTGTAAAGTGCTTTGAGTATCTTGTTAAGATAGAAAGGTGCTATTATGCTATATGCTAGGTCCATTTACCATTTACCATCTATGTGTTGGGAATGGCTCTCATCTACTACCCCAATAAGGTTTAGCAATATGCAAATTCCACTGACTTATGACCATATCTGTGTTTGCTAGTCACTTAGGCAGCCAACTTGTAATGGATCGACAGTTGTAGATGTACATCCAATGATTATTTTTAAAGGTTTATATAAACTCATCCATTGGCATATGAGATATGTGTTGCTATTTATTTTACATACTAGAACACACATGCTCACCGACACAAGCAAAAACATTATTGCCATTTTACCTTCAGCAGTGGGCAATAAAGTCTTCTATATCTATCTTATTAGATTTTACAGGAGAATCATAACACAACTTCTTGCTTCTATTAAGAATTTTTATGCACCGCATAACCTAGTTTAACTGATTTCCAGACGCAGGATGAGATTGATAAACCAAATATAAGTACTGTCTTCAACCATAATTGAACCATTATTTAGGCTTAGAGTTGCTGCATTAGTTTGTATCATTCATGAAAAGAATATAATAGAGTATCAATGGTGCATCTTAAATGTAAAAAATACACATCAATCCTTATATAACCCTAGAATGTATGAATGCATTAATGCACCTTTATCGTAACATTTTATTCCAATCATTATATACAAAAATTAACTACCGGTACAAGTAGAAATAGAGATCTCCTCTACAACCCATTGAAAGCCTGGACCTGAACTTATATCAATTATTCAGCAGTCAGAAAATAATTTTGTACTCACAGGAAATTGTCAGGAGATGCTGAACTCTTTGTCAATAGTAAAAGTACTGGAAAAACACATTTATAGTGTGCCTCGACAGAAAGACGTGTGATTTGTAGTTGTAAAGGATTGAAAAGGAGGAATCAAAAACACGTTTTGTTACAGCTGCCAAATGTCAACGTCTGATTCGAAAACTAAAATCCAAGCTGAAAACTTAAGATGAGGTTTTTACCCTAACATATATTGTTAAAATCCTGATGTATGAATTAATCCATATCAAAGTGGTCAAACACGATTTAATCAGCCATAACATTATAACCACTTGCTTTGTTTCAACTCATCACCGTGCAATGTTCTGCAGCAAAATCGTCGCTCCACAATCTCATGCACGTGTGTGACTATACATTCAAATAACAGAAAAATCCTGTTTAATAATGAGGACTGTATTAAAATTAAATAATAAAGAGCTACTCACCCTTTCTGCAGACTGTGACGTGCCAAAAAAGATCGGTATGAACGCCAGCCAGATGATGCAGGTGGTGTACATGGTAAATCCGATGGGCTTGGCTTCGTTGAACGTTTCGGGCACACCTCGCGTCTTGATGGCATAAACCGTGCACGTCACCATGAGCAAGATGGAATAACCCAGGGAACAGATGAGAGACAGGTCCGAGATGTCACACTTGAGGACTCCCCGAGCTGCAACGGGGTCCTGGGTCCGCTGCTCGCCATAGTCCACTACAGTGTGGGGAGGGTCCACTGTGAACCAGACAAAGACGCCGAGCAGCTGAACGGAGATCAGGGAGAAGGTGATGACAAGCTGGGAGGCTGGAGAGATGAACCTGCAGAGACACAGATATGAGAGCGACGCAGCATTAATAGCAGCTAAATGTTCATTAGACCTGTAGAAAATATTTTTAACAAGTAAAAAGTGAGAACATACCGTTTGCTTTCCATGCAAACGTCAATTTAATAAATTATATATGACTCCTACACAATCAGCCACACACGCTCAGAGAACCACAATGTTAAAGTGACGTTCAGGGGAAAGATGACAATTCTGAAGCAAGAGATAAAAGTATCCAGTAGTCAGGCTCAGCTGTGGTGAAATTTTACAGCAGAACAGAAAAAAAGAAAATTTGATTAATTCTACTGCAGAATAATGAAAAAATGAGCGTATATAAAAATCTCCTGGTGCATGCTCAATAATCCAGGTAGAAAAACTAAAAAAAAAGGTTAATTCTGGTCCTCTGGACATTAAAAAGAAAGTTTTTTGTTTTTTGAATGTCCAGAGGACCAGAATTAACTTTTTTTAGATTATATAAAAATCCTTCAGCTGGATTTTATAGAAGGACAAACAGCAGATGTGGAGAACAGCAAGTCTCAGTTTGATTAAACAATATCTAAATAAAACATTACGTGAATGTGGGCTCATAATTCATATACTGTAGAAAAATAAAGAGTAATGAACTTATTAATAAGAAGCTAGAAGTTCATTTTGTTTTGATGCGACATACAACTTTTTATTACCTGGGCGCTGTTACGGACTTCTTTCCTTGCTCAAAGATGCGATGTATCCTGTTTGTTTTTGTGAGCAGTGCAGCATAGCTGAAGCACATCCCCAAGCCCAAGAAAATCCTCCTCAGCGAGCACACGCCCACGTCCGGTGTCGCGATCATCAGGAACGTTATGGCGTAGCACAGGAAGATTCCAGTCAAAAGCACGTAGCTCATTTCCCGGCCAGACGCTCGGACAATGGGCGTGTCGTTGTACCGAACGAAAGTCACAATGACGAAAGAGGTGGCGATGATGCCCAGCATGGAGATGAAGACGGGGATGACGGCCCAGGGGGAGTGCCACTCCAGCTTGATGATGGGAATCGGAACACAGCCAGTGCGGTTGATGTCGGGTCGCATCTCATAGGGACACAACTCACATGTAAACTCTGAGGCCTGAAGGAGAAAGAAGCAAAAATGTATTTAGAATGTTTATAAAAATAACTTGAGCTGTAATGTGTCACTTGATGTTTCCTGTTCATCTGACTTGATATTTTCAGATTTGAATAATACAAAGAAAATCCATATTAATTCTTGATTATGCCTCTTTTTATGATTGTCTGTTGAAAACAGGTCTCTCTTGTAAATGAGTCCTCGAGGTTCAATGGGATCAACCTGCCTAAATAAATGTTGAATGAATTAGTAGTTCACCTGAAAATATTTTTAAATTACTGAAATATATACTGTTTGTAGTTTCACAGTTTATATGTTCAAGGACAGACTCAACAAGTAAAGGTTTAGACAGAATAATGTGCAAAAGTCTTGAGTAATCTTGTTTCATTTTGCATTCAAAATCCAGATTTTACCTCAAAGCAAAAGCTTTTTTTCCATTTGGATGTCAAAGTCAAGCAAATAAATTTATGCCAAAAAAATAACATTATTTTTTGCTAACTTAGGTACGTTTACCTTTATTTAATTTTGTATTTGCATGTAATGTTTGGTACCCTTTACAAGAATTAAAATTACATCTGGTGCATATTAATCAGGTCTCGTAAATGAATCCTCGAGGCTCAATGGGCTTAACCTGTCTGAATAAAGGTTGAATGAATATTTGAAAATGAAATACACTATTTCTATTTGTGGATAAGGTTAAAGTTTGTGCAACATTGAAACATGTATTTGACGTCAGTTGACAGTACATGAATAAATGAATGTGTAAAATATGTACTGAGTGCTGTCTGCTGCCCTTCTAATATTTTTTTGTTTCTTTGATTGCTTCTCGAGTGATGGAGCTCTTTACAAACACTTCCCTGCTCATATTATTGTTTTTTTTTTTTTTAAATCATAAGGAGGATGATGGGATGCTAAATTGTCTCTAAGACATAATTATCACAGGGGATGCATCTGTATAATGTGTGATGAGACCTTTTCCCTCAACCTCATATCACGTTCCTCCACTTGCTATAATAACATCTGGGAGCTTCTTCCTGCATATATAAATTTAAAACAAGTCACCCTGATACCACCTTTGTTTTTTTTAAATATTTTTGTTTTATACCTGATAGTGGTATCCCTCGCAGCGTTCACAGTGCCAGCAGCACGGCACACCTTTCACAACTTTCTTCCTTTCACCTGTACGGCACGGCATGCTGCACACAGACGCCGGCAGAGAAGAGTCACCTGCTCTCCAACGCATGGCCTCCACCTGAGACGAGCAGCGCACGTCAGTAATCATTTGAGTGTACAAATAGAAAAATTAAACCTCTTATACGTCTTCTTGAGAGAAATAAAGGTGTGAAAAATTGACAGCCATGTGATGAAGTGTGTTAAGCGTCCTTTAACCTTCTGGAGAAGCTGCGTCTTGAGGGGATCTTGGAAAGGAATTAGTGCACAAGCAGACCCTCTGATGATTTTGGCTGAGAGCCTCCAGGCACAAAACAAACACCAGCTAGTGTGGAAGCCAACAACCTCACCATAACCAGGCATTAATAGATCATCTGTATTCCCTCCCTGTGTGTTTATGTGTGCATGTTATTCAATGTATGCATTTAGTTTGTGCTTGTGTCACAGTGAATCCCTGAGCTTTCTGTATGTCTGGTCTGCGTCATCTGATTTGTGGTTATGCATGCAGGAGATTGAGTAAAGTCTGTCAGTACGCAAGCTCCCTGAGCACCATCGATCGCCATGAGTGCTGAAGAGAAATGGAGCATTTCTACAAAACTAGTCAGGAGGAAGTTTCATTGTCCACCGGGGACTGGGAAGAACTTTTAATTTGACAGTAGAAATACACTCTTAGAGCTCATGTGCATTTATTACAGCCTTGAATTCAGACACAAAATAAAGCTGTAAATTTTAGTAAAAATAAAGTTTTATGTGTGTTTTTTTGACGCTTATATCATTTTAATGTCTACGTTATTTTTAATTATTTATTTTATAAATGTATTCATTTTAAAATACAATGCAAAACAATCCCATAAACAATAAGAATGCAAAATATAAAAATGAAAGGCAGCAGAAAGAAGAAAAAAATCTTATTATATCTGCCCCCTTTTATTTTTTCAAACAATTAGTTCAAACAATAATAATCTTCAAGTAACAGAACAAAATGAATAATTCTAATTTTCTAACTCTAATTAGGGATGTAACGGTACACGTGGGTGTATCGAATCGTTTCGATACGGCACGTTCGGTTCGGTCCACCTGCGTACCATTTCGGTTATTTTTTCACTCATTAAACGTTATTAATGGTAGAAAATATGCGCCGCAGAACTAAAATTCCTAGGCGTGTTTCAGCAGGGTGCTATTATCTTGCAGCACGCGCAGCATTAGCAGCCTAGCATCTCGTTGCGGTCTCATGTTTGGGAACGTTATGGCTTTCTTGTTAAAAGACAAGCGCAAATCCAAAGCTGTGTGTTGACGTTGTTTCACGGAGACTGGATCTGCAGCAGCAACACGTCTGACTTGTTAACGGACTTGAAACGACATCACCCGAACATGAACGTCTTCTACAAGCAAGAAAAGCAGCTTGTTGCAAACACCGCTGACAGCAACAAGCTGAGAATATTTCATCTGCAATCTTATTTTGAAAAACCGCAATAGAGCGAATCCACGACAAATGAACCGCGCAGTAGCGAGGGACTACTGTATATGCTTTGCATACTCACACACATATAAAGTTTGAGTAGTTGACATGCTTTTCTCCAGTTCCTAAGGTGTGTCAGTCGCTATTCTGATCAACATTCAAACTTCTTGATCAAGAAAATGTTCATTGTGCCTTCAAAACCAACTGGTTTATTAAAAAATAAAACCCTCTATTGATTTGTCAGTCATCAAAGTATCTAATCATGTGTGTCTCGGCTGCATGTACTGCTGGAGTTGCTCATTCCCTCTCAGTCAGCTGGAGCGTCCATCAGCCAGGAAGCATTTTGTGTCTATTAGTCTTCTCATCTGTCATCTGGCTTTTCTAATGAAGTCCTGGGTGGATTTATAATGCAGCACTCCACCGTGCCGAAGGAGTTGATATGGAAGCTTGTGTGTGAGTGTGAGCAAGAAACTCAAGACGTTCACTAAAGTTTCTGTCTGGTTGTGTTTCATCTGTGAAGTTTTAGGAATAATGATGCAAATAAATGTACAGTTAAAACTCTGTGACCCTGGCTGAAGCTTGAACTCTGAGGCAGCTCGGGAAAGACCTAAAACTTGTTTAAGCCCCAGTACTTCTATGTGCAATCTGAAAAGGCTTTAGTGTTTTTGCCCAAAAGAGTTCAATGAACTTTCGCCGTGAGGAGGAGTGGACTCGAGGCTGTTCAAACACAAATATAATTTATTTTTGTTGTTCTCAAATAATCTTAATATTTAACGTGTAAAGATTATACCGTTAAAGTATTTTAGCTGGTTCTAATCGCATATTTAAACAATCTAAACATTTTTACTAAAAAGGAACGTTTTATTAAGTTTTGCTGTAGTTGCACTGAAAAACATCACAGTTCAATTTTATTATGTTATTTATTTATGTTATGTTATTTAGACACACCTTTACTATAATTTCAAGCAAAAAAAAAAAAAGATAAGTTTTTAGATGGTTATCTTGTTAAATTTTGAACAAATGTACAAGTCGTCCCTCTGCATGGTCCCACGGCCGCTAATCGGGTTTCAAAAATGCAGGTGATTTGACCATCAAAGTGCATTTATTAAGCAAAAGTTAGACTAAGACACACCTTTTACTATAATTTTGAGCAAACAAATAATTGTTTTTAAGTATTAATCTTGATAAATTCTTGTTAAAGTTCTCCCGTGCATGCTCCGGTGGCCGCCATTTAGCAGACCATTGATTTTTGGCACAACACCGGCCCACATTTCCGGGTTGTCAGCGGAGACGCATAATAGATGTGACGTATACGGTGAAGCAACATATTTATGGATTTTTCCACTTTATTAGACATATTTGGACTGATGTGACTTATAGGGTGGTGCGACATGTACGGCAGAAAATACGGTAGTAAAAATATATTTTGCTTCAAGAAATGTCAATGATATAAAAGCATAATTTTAATTCACTCAAACCAAATTATTTAGTCTTCTTTAGACTTTATTACTTCTATCTTATGCTTTCAGTGTATTTTTTTTTACATATTTATAAAATGTGCTTTGAAGTTTACATTTTTATAAATTGAAAAAAAAAAAGGGAAATTAAAAAAAGTATAATTTACAATATGCATGTACAACGAGTGGCTCAGCAGGTACGAATGGTTAAATGATGCAAATACAAACACTTCAAAGAAGCCAAACTAAAAGCTGAATTTTACCTCCTGCTAGAAGAAGAAAGTGGACAGTAAAGCTTTTGCCTGTGACTGTGTGCATTTGTCTCTTCAACATGTCTAATAAACAACAGGACACATTTTAATGAAGTTATGAAAAAGTAACTATTGGATGTGCATCTACTACTGATTAACTTTTGGAGTCAGTGTGATTTAAGATAATACAGTAATAATAATAATAATAATAATAATAATAATAATAATAATAATAACTTTTATTTATAATGCACTTTACATACACAACAAGATGGCTGCCACAGCCAACTGAATTTCAAAAACACACATGACTACTGTATAACTCAGTAGGTTTTACAGATATTGTACTAAAATCAGGTGTGGCAGCAGGTGAGACTGATCCCCTCTATAGAATCTAAGTGACTACACAGAATCATTGTAGAAAACGTCAGTAACTCTGAAGTCAACTCTCTCTGTTGTCAAAATATCTCATGAACCACTAGATAGATGAAAATAATATTGAAAATTGCAGGAAATAATAAATCAGTGTAAAATTAATTCACTTATGAGGCAACACTTTCAAGATGGCCACCACAGCTAATCAGTCTTAGCCATAAAAAAACACATATATTGAGGTTATATTCTATGTGTGTTAGCTAAAAGACTAGTCTGTGTGTGTGTGTTTGTGTGTGCAAAAATCTCACTTTGAGATGTAATTTGTTGGTCCAGGAGCCGATGACTTTGTACTCAGTGGTGGATCTGTTGGTGACCTGGTACTGGAAGATGTCATATCTTCCTGGAGCATCTCCATTCTCATTAAACATCACTGGTGTATTTGCACTTCCTGGAACAGGAACAGAACAGCAGCTTAGTAAAATTGTACAAGGACATTTTAATTCATAAAGCGGCTCACGAATTGTCCAGAAGTTTTGCTCAGTGTGTTACGAGTTGTGGGTTTGAACTCAAACACTGGTAAAGGTAAATGTCGGTGCAAAGGTTGACTGGATTTGCACACGCATATCGGCATCGTGGTTGGAGTGGTGGCGCAGAGGTTAGAAAAGGAGGGTCTGTGATCGGAAGGTCACGGTTTCGACTTCCCAGATCGACATCAAAATGTGGGTGGAAAAGGTGAAATGCCCACACCTGCCTCCTCCCTCATTTGCCCCACCTTGAGCAATGCCCTTAACCCCCACCATCTGCTTCCAAACAGTTGTCTCTTAAAAACGAGTCCTTGTGACTCAATGAGACTTCCAATATAAATAAAGGTGTTTGATTGATCAGTACAGGCATGATGAACATTTAAAAAAAAAAATAAAAAAAATAATTTAAAAAAAAAAAAGACAAAGGCAAAAACGAGCGTAGAGGCCAGATCATTTGTTAATTAAAAGAATATTTCATCTGCAAGCTGCATTCACAGAAAACAAAAACAATAAAAGTGAGGATTATGAATTTCTTGACATATTGATGCTTTATCTAGTCATACATAATCATATTTCTTATGGCAGCATGTTTATGAGCTCTGAAATCCAAAACATAATCACCTTTACTCCAACCTATTTGTGTTTGTGTGCGCTGGTGATTGAATGTGTGCATGCACCAACACATTTAGATTACCTTTCAGATTTGCCTTCAGTAAAGCTCAACGCAAACCTTTTATCGTTCTGTCTTATTGGCTGCCTTAGTTTTTTTTTATAGCAATACAATCAAATTATATTGCTGAATGTGAAGTAGAATTTTAAAAAATCCAATTTGAGTGTGCATGAGGAAAAAAACCTAGCATTATGGAAACTCCTTGTGTGCAAAAAGTCATTTGTAGTGTTGGTTGATGAGAAATAAAACAAACAAACAAAAAATAAATACAGAAAGAAAGAAAAAAAATGCAGATTGGAGAAAGAAAATACAAAGTTAGAAAAGATCAATTATATACCAGTCAACAGAAAATAGTGATTTAGAATAAAAACAAAAAAAGGGGAAAATATTGGAGAAAAAACAAACCAAAAAAAAAAAAAAAACCAGCAGAACTAAATGGTTGAAGAAAAACTAGAGTCAGAGTTTCTTTATTTGTCATACGCACCAAATGTGGTGGAACAAAATTGTGTACACAAAACTAGTAATAGACATGGAAAATAAACGTCATGGAGTAAAACTAATGGCGCACCAATTAATTTAAAAATCATTCAATGTTCAGTTATTAAGTAAAATAATATAAAGGAATGATAACCAAGTTTATTTATTGTAAATTGCATCACGTTGTACATGAGGTGGAACGAAATTCTGTACTCAGGGTCGCAGTTACACACAAAAATAGCAAAACATGTATAAAAAGAAACAGTATATAAGGATCAAAGATATATACTGTTTCTTTGTGTTCTGGTTTTTGTTTGTGTGATCAAAATAAAAAAATAAAAAAATACTGTACATTAAAAAATCTTTATGAAATAAAAAAAAGTTTTTAATTACCCAACAAATGTAAATTATAAATATAAATGTATGCATTTAAATTTTATTGTACAACCTATACACTCACTTATAACACTCTCACGACACGTGTATATATAGGGTCTGGAGTGGGCACACGGTGGCATATAGGTGGTGGGAGGTGTAATCATTGTCACCTCCAGGACCTGTGCCCACTCTCATATGTAGCATGTACACATTTAGGGTTGTGGGCAAGGGTTTTCTTTACACATGTATTGAAAATTATGGATTTGGTCAGCTGGTCCCATAATGCAATTGATAAAAACTTTTCCACCAAATGACAGGGTGCTGAAGAGCCTTCATGCCCTGAATGGACCCATGCAGCTGGGTATGTCATTGATTCCTGGAGTGAGTGGAAGATAGTGCCTCCCCGCTGGCCTTGGACAGCCCAACTTATCTCAAATTGCTCCTGGAGGATACGTAAACTAGAGGATGCATAAGCTTTGCCTGCCCCTCCCTCTCTTGAGGTCATTTGTGGCCTTATCAGAACCATGATGCTGACAGACACTGTACCATCTTATCAGAACTTTGGAACTTTCTGGAGTGTTTATGGATAGCTCACCGGCTTGGTCGACCTCTATGCATAAATGTATTGTGATGTCAATGTATATTGCAGTTATGTGAGGTCTGTTTTTGCATCTTTTATGCTGTTTCCCAGCCAGGAAATGGTGTGAGAAATGATTGTTTTTTGGCTTTTTCCATCCTTGTATTCTCTTTTTCTCATTTGCTTGTATGTTGTATGTAACAGGTCTTTCTTGTAAATGAGTCTGCAAGGCTCAATGGGAACTAACTGTATAAATAAAGGTCCAATAATAATAATAATAATAATAACAACACATATTTTGGACCAAATATTGAACCTTGTGGAACACCACAGGCTGTTCTCTATTACTCTGTTTCTGTATTATTATGTATTAACAATAACTTATTGAGAAAATGTAAAATTAAAAAAATAATAATAATACCAAATCAATTGCGAGACAAAAGCAGATGCCTCAGACTTTAAATGATGCCACACTTTATAAATGAAGACTTTGCCTGAATGAAAATATCATTTATCCCTTCTCCTTCATGAACCTCCAGTTGGCTTAGACCCCCTGACAATGTATGTAAAATCTACAGTTACAAATCTTGGTTTTAAGATGGACTGATAATATGGGGTTGCATCCCAGCTCGAGAACCAGTAAAGATAGCAGGAATCATTTTACAGAAATTTCTAAATGCTGTTTAAGAGACTTTTTTTCAATTTGTTTTGGCCAGAGGCTGTACACCCTAAGAAATTTAGAAAATCTTTGAAGCAAAACTAAACGGGTACACTGCAAGGTGGATCAGTTTGTGCAGAACAAAAACCTTGTTTTCTCTGAAAATAGCAATTACTAAAAAAATGAAAAAATAAAAAAAAACTATTTAGATTTGCAACAATTCTATTTGCAAGCATTTTAACAGGAATGTTAAATACAGCATATTCCTTTAAAAGGAGCAGAAATGATCTCGAACACACACACACACACGCACGCACGCACGCACGCACGCACACACAAATGACAATAAATTACATTATTGAGTCATATTGTTAAAATCCTGAACAACTTCTTTTTGTTCAATGGTTTTATTGAGGAGATTCAAAGGCATGCTTGCCAGCCACAAGGATTTTGTGTGAAGTACACATTTAACACAACATTATCAGAAAAAAAAAGAGAAGATTCTCTGACATCTTCCTCAGTATAATGAAGCTGAATTTCTCTCCGCTCAGTTGAAAAACAACAATTTCCTAAAGGACAAAGGAGCCCACTGATTGTTCTGAAATGTTCATCTCACTTGAGCGACTTTTATTTTTATCATCAGAAATTATTCTTTTCATGAGCACACAAAATAAATCAATCTTGAGGAACAACTTTAAGTGGTATGTTTGACATCCTTCTTTAAAAAATATATTTTTTGTGGTTTGTAGAGCAAACACAGCCTTTAAAAACTGCCTCTGAATATATGACTGCTCAAGCTGCCATGATGCTGCCTCACTGAACGTCTTTAAAAAATTACCACTTAACTGTGTTTCGTGTATTTCATTCATTAAAAAAAAAAGTATAAACCATAATAATAACTTTCACTTAACATTTTATTTTTACTCTAAAACTGTTTAGATTGTAGGAAAATGTCAAAGTAACATCAATGGGAATTAAGGACATTAAATAAGGATATTAAAAAAGAACAAGACAAACAGCACTGCCTGTCAGTGGTCATAATGTTATGACGGATGAGTTTAAAATACTTATCATAAGGTCAAGACCTTACTGATGTTAAGTGAGTTCAATATGACTAACTTCACTTACAATTACCTGCAGGATTCCAACAAAGCACTACAAAAACATGTGACATGCAGTGTTTTTTCTTCTTCACAGTAAACAGGACAAGTAAACATTGTTTATGTCGACTGAACTACCGTAAATGATCTACGTTCTGTTCTAGGATGTTACATAATCGGTCATTAAATCGAACCTGCTACTGCCCTGTACTGGTGAAACAGAGAACTGGCCTGCAAGTTTGATTACAGCTGCAGGTGAAGTCGACTCTTCATACGTCTGACCTTTAATTGAATTTGTCAGTATTTGATTTACTGACTTTTTATTTGTCTAAGCCACAAGTGTACATCAAAACAACCTTGATACTGTACATCTGTGTTGGCCACATGTTTGAGGCACAGCTGATTCTGCTGCGTCTGATCTGAACAAAGTTGAGTCAATTGAAGAAGCAGTGCCATATTTGTATTTTGTATCTACATTAAATTAAAGTCCAATTATTCCTCCAATGCACTGTGCATACCAATTTGCCTCCAATACAGGTTCAACCCCTGTTCCCTTTTCATGTTCTGTTAATATTTATTTATTTATTGCAACTAAAAGCTAATTGACTCCAACCCTCCTTTTAGTTGCAGAGAAATGTCAACTATTGAAAAAGGTGCATCAGGTGGAGTTTATCAAACACTGTGTATAAAGCACAAAACAGCTGATATAAAATATTATACCTTACGCTATGATGATGAATTAACAGTTTGTTTATCTGCTGTACAAGTAAAAAAAAAACATCAATGTGAATGCAGTCATGTACTTTAGCTACATTGTGTTGGAGCAGCAAGAGATCAACTTTTTTACAAGTTAACCTTGAAAAGCTATGAATTCACTTGTTGCCGTGGTAACACACCACCGATGTTGGAAAATGTTGCCTATCTTGCTACTCAAAAGAAAATGAACTCAAACACATCATGCATATTTTCTGTCTAAACACACGTTTTATAACTGCTGCCACTAATAATGTAGTTGAGCATTTATGCACAGTAAAAACAATGAGGGGGAGTGGTGGAGCAGAGGGAGAGAAGCCTGTGATCGGAAGGTCGCTGGTTTGACTCCCCAGACTGACAACATCACAATGTGGGAAAGATGAAGAACCCTCATTTGCCCCACTCTGAGCCCTCGAGCAAAACCTTTAACCACCACCATCTTCTCCCTCGGGCACCCTAGTTAGCAGCTCTCTGCTTTTTGCGACTTAGTTCTAAATATCCTTGTACATTTCAGAGACTATAATTGATTTTTAACATACTACATGTCAATTGGGTGAAATACTATTGTTTATACTTTATGCTAATATACGAGTATCTTTTTTTTTTTAGAGCCTATATAATTTTGTGCTCACTCTGAGTTGCCACAGCTGAGAGAGGGAAATTTCAGCTTTCTCTTGTTAAAGCAGGTTAGCAAAAATGTACACGCTAACATTTTCCTGGGCTTATTTTACTCCTCAGATTTCCTGGGAGCTACAGCTGGCTATCAAAATGACAAACGCTCCACGGAAATGGTTTCAAGCCAGATACCATTTTTTGCCTGCCAGAGGCGCAGGTCTCCAGCTTCCACACATAAAGCTCTCCCTGAGGGTATTAACTATAGAATATCAGAAGTTACACACATTTTTACAGATCTGCAAGAGAAGCTCACAACTCTGGACTTTCAATTTGCTTTAATAAGGAAACAATGCCTAATAACGAATGGTCGTCATGCAGTGACACTAGTTTAAATTGAATATCAGAACTCATTTAATTATTTTAAGATGAAATAAAGACAATTAAAAAGAAAAATGAGGAGTAACACACTGACATTGATGCAGAGTTAATCTGTTCACACAGTAATGAGGATTAAGGAGCTTTAAAACAGAATAATTGGAAATGCGGGTTCTAGATTAAAACAATCTTGAAATATCACCCTTGCATTTCATGTCAACATCAAAAATACAACCTTTTGAAAACAATATGATAGACCCACTTCCTGCCTAACCCACTGCAAATATGACATACATAATAATAATGACGGATTAAATGCTTTTTTTTTGTGTTGTAGGTGTCGGTGGCTTAACTACAGCAAAACCTCTGTTTTACTACAATGAACAATCTAAAAAATAATAAAAAAAAACATCTGCAAAAATCTGTTATCACATCACATAATCTATGACCAAAAAGGTTATTTTTTATAAACATTCTCTGTAAACGACATTAGAGTCAACATAGCAGAAAAAGATCTACATTGTTCATCAAGTACAGTATAGTTAAAAACATGCAAAATATCTCAAGTTTTAAGAGACAAACACCAAAGTGTTTGTAGGCTTTAAATACTGTCAGGAATATCTATCTCCCCAGAAATCGCTGTCTGAATATTGTTCCCATTTTATATCTAAAATTTGGGCCAATTGGAATAACACAACACAAAGTAGAACTTCATTTTGTCATCAGTCAAAAAAATAAAAAGAAGCTATGAATCAACTATTATCTTTTCTTTTTGTGTTTACAGTTTGCACCCAATAAGTAGGTTTTATGTGCATATACAACTTGTTTCTTGTTCTTGGTGTATTATTGTTAAAACACCACACAAAGGTCTGGCATTTTTCATGCATGGAGATGAAAACATAAAAAAAAAAAAAAGTTTAAACTCAGTTGATTATATCAAGGACCTGAATGATTGAGCATGAACTTTGATGTCTTGAACCACTTTGGCTGTGGCTGCCTGCCTGGGAGGGTCGGCAAAGGACAGGACAGCCCCTAGAAACAATCTTATCACCAGCAAACTGATTGGTCCACTAAAGGAGTTTACTGCTTAGTGGGGAAAACAGTTTACTTGGGACTCCTCAGACTGATGAAGCCCACCAGATAGAGGGCGAAATGTCTTTCCACAAAAAAAAAAAAACAAAAACAAAAACAAAAAAAAAAACTGTTCAGATGACCTGACTAACCATTTACCAATTACCGTTTAAGTCTATAGCATCAATTCTCAACAGTTATACTATACAAAGAGATTGTCATACATTTTAAACTGACAGTTAGTGGTGGTGTTATGGCACTGTGTTTGGAAGGATATGATTAATCATCCTGCTGCCCTTGGGTCAAAATGAGCCATAAGGCCCCAGTCTTAAAACTGAGAGCTTGTGGGTTATTTTGACACAAGGAAAGCAGGAGTTGAAAATACAGCCAAAAAA
>JARVLU010000646.1:8877263-8892239 GCA_031762415.1 Simpsonichthys santanae | reverse complement strand
GGATGTAGATGGAGTGAGGACAGAGTGAGATGGATGAGGATGACTCGCTATGGTGATCCCTGAAGAGGGAACAGCCGAAAGAAGAAGTAGAAAATGTATTGCTGAAAACAGCACCACAAACCATACTCTGTGGCCTTGGCTTTTGTTTTGTCCCACAACAAATAAATACAAATTTTAGATAACTTCATATTTTTTTGCTGTTTTGCATTTTCGCTGCAGTAGGTCCTACAAAAACTACTGGTGCAACTAACATATGAGTTAGACGTTGTCGGCTTAAGTTGACACAGAGGTTTTCAAAATATTCTCCATTTTAATTTTTAATTAGTTTCCATTTGTAGCTAATATCATAAATTGTCACTCACATTTTTGGCAAATTCTACTTTTTAGCTTTCTGTTGCAGTTCAGTTTATGGTGGTTAATTAGCTTGTAACTTAACTTGTAAATAGTTCATCACAAAATGTATTTTAAGTACCACTACAGGGATCTTGGGCACCACCGGTGGTACTTGTACCACAGTTTGAGAGTCATGGCTTTAGAGTTAAGTGGAGACATTTTATGAAGTGAGAACATCTCAGACTGACTTTGACACCATGTGCCATGTGTGAGTCAGTGTAAAAGCTGACAAGAGCTGCCCTGATTGATCTCGTCTGCTGTCATGGATGTGGGTTCTGTGTGCACGCATCGTTACTGATAGACAGACTGCTGGGAAGTATGTGTTTACTCTATGTGGAACTCGACAGGAAGTACATGTCAGGTGGGATCAGCCTCCCACTATGCTAGCAGATGTGATGTTCAAAAACTTACATAGGAGCTAAAATAGTGAGACTCTGAAAAAATGGGATTGGAAATGCCACAAACAAGATTCAAGAGTGGGGTTGAAAACTGCCTAAAAGGTTTAAACAGAGAAAGTTTGTTTCTTTTGACTGAATCAGTGCGGAGCATCGATGTGTTTGCTCACTGCTGTGCCAAATGATGTGCCCGGCACAGCACTCGCTTTAGTTAGAGATAAGTGAACAAATTACAGAGCCAGCAACTCTTGGAAGTCAAAGCAATTTAGATCAGCAGCGTTTTGTAATGTACACCTCTAACTGGATACATATTATGTTTCAGCCTGAAGGACACTACAAAGATGAACAAAAGAAAATGTGGGAGTTTCAACGTTATGGCTGAGGTTCAAAACCAACACTGACCAGTATGGCAAGCTATTTGAACATTTATGTGATATTCTTGATGTCGGACCCACACTCTTTTAGCTGCAAGCCTCTTCCTCCTCGTCCGTAAATTTAATGCAGACTTTTTTTCTGACTGCCAGGCAGATGTATGCAACATTTAAACTGCAGAAAGACACAAATACCTTCTTCCTTTAGCATCTCTTCAGTCTCAAACACTGTCGGTTGACTTTTCTTTCTCACCTAATTAATATGAAGTGAACCAGTGAACATTTTCAGTTTACCAGTAGCAGTAGTAAGCCTTCAGAAATAATGGGCTGATGATTGGTTTTAAGGAATACCACAATGATATAAATGTCACAGTGTCAAAACCATTGAATTTTTCAGTCAAACTTTTATTATTTAATAGCCTTAAAATGAGATAACTCTGATAGATGAGATTTTTTTTTGTTTCACAACTTTGTTTGCGTTTCTGTTTTGAAATAAAAGCAAATGCATCATATTTTTGATTGCCCCAATAGTGTTGCATTTGTTTATTTGTTTCATCAGAGTTATCACACTGATAAAACCTCATATTGGCCGATGCCATACACTAGTTAACTAGTAAGATCACAAAGCTGTTTAACCAGGTGAGTGTTGAGTGTATTATACCTCTAATTTTTTTTCTAATAATGCCAAAATCAGTCTCACTGGTACATTTTAGCCTCATATCTTTAAAGTAAAAAATAAATAAATAAATAAATAAATAAATAAATAAATAAAAATGATAATAAACTGGGCTTTCCTGTTATTAAACTGGTTCACAAGTTAGAACTGAAGGCTAATGTGACAAAGTTAAGTCAGGTCCTCTGGATGGTGTTCGATTTTTCTACCTGGATTATTGAGCATGAATCAGGATAATTGTAGTGAAGTATTTAGTGCACACATTTGACAGTCACCAGTAGTTTTATGGGTAAAAATTGAGTGTACAATTGAACCTGTTTTTTTTTTTTAATATATATATACTTTGGTCACTAATGCGACATGTTTGTCTAATCATTTGGTCAGGTGGTCCACCAGTGAAATAAAAAAAGTCAATTAATAGGGACTTTTGAGCAACCGGTTTGACAAGTACAGATTCTGCTTCAACTAGTTGGAAAAAAAAAAGGTGTCATTATTTGAAGTTTTTCATCAAATGGTGCAGCTAGGTGTTAAACCCGTATGGTAAAATCTCAGACTAGAAGAGAAAAACGTATCTGATAAATGCTCAAATGATTTGCTATAGAATGTAAGTTAAGTTCAATAAAATGTCTTTAGCAGAAGTGAAATCCAACAAGCAGAAAAGTTGATCATCAATAATTAAACTAGAGCAAAAGATGAATAATATGTCGTCTTTGGCTTTGATTAAAGGAGACTTCGTATGGAGGAGGTATACAATGAACAAATGAAAAATTTACTCCGTCTTAACTACTTTCTTCATGGTACAGACTTAGATGTTACAAGAGTGAAGAGGAGCCTTTAAAATCCAACGTCTCATCATTTGCCGATGTTTATTTGCACTCAAAGACGATGCATTTAAAAACTATGGAGAATGAAGTCAGGCTGGAAGCTTTATGCTGCACTGATTATAACTAAACTACTATAAATACAATAAATACATAAACTTGAAAACGCAAAGTAGTTTTGGTGAGGTGAGTTCTGGGTATTAATGTTCATTTTAAAGTTTCTCCAGTCAGTTGGGGGAACTGCAGCTAATATGATCCAAAAACAAATTTTGTGAAACTAATTTAAAATACATGGCATTAAAGTATTTTCCTTTGCCCGATCTCCATTCCTGCTCATGTTGTTCAGTCAACAAGAATAATATTTAAGGTGTGCTTTCCTCCAAATAATGATTTTATCAAGGTCAAGGCTTCTTTGTTGTCATTCACTCCACATGTGGTACATGTGGCGGAACAAAATTGTGTACACAACGTCCCAGTTACATCCAACAAAAGTATAAATTGTAAAAAATATATAATAATAATAATAATAATAAGATCTAAGATATGAGCTAAGAAATACGCTACACTAAGAATACACTAAACACTAATATGCCAAACAACAGCAGCACGAACATGAGTCTGTGTGAGCAGATGAGTACTTATAAGAGTCGTGTGACATTTGGCATGGCAGTGCGTTATCAGAGCACCTCACTTTCTTCAACTGTACGAGTTGGATCTGTAATGGCATTTAAACACACTCTTACCATCCACAGATGCTCGTTTGGGAAGAATCGTTATGGCCCCCTCGGCCACTTTCTCTTGGCCAATCACCGGCACAATCTTGGACCCCCAGCTGTCTGATCCCACCCACAGGAAGTGGCCCGTCTGGTTGTTTGTTTTGGCCGCGTCAAGAACACGTCTGTTGGAGAGGGATGACAATGAGAACGTTGAGGAAGGCTAGCAACAAAAAGCAAAAGCATGGCTGAGAATTTAACAACTGCTGCTGTTAATGTGTCTTTCAAGAGAAAGGAAAAGAAAATGGCTGTCTCTGTACTTTCTGAATGTAACAGTTGATGATAATCAACCACGTTTTAATCCATCGCTTTCCAAGTAAAGTGAAAGCTCTACTCTATTATTTTGACCACATAATGTCAAAGCTGTAAGAACATGACTTGCATAAGTATATATAATTACAGTCTTTCCTCTGTAATTTCAACTCCTGTCACAATATCAGCCCTACAGCGGATAAAATAGGGCAAGTAAGTGTCCAAGTTTCTACTGTAAAATTAGCAAGAACATGGCAAAAAGCTATTTAGTGAAGTACTCTAAGTAGTTGGAATATGTGGGGGGAAAAGGATTTAATTGAGAACAACACAAACCGAATGTCGTCTTCATTAGCAAACATGATGATGGCCCTGGCGTTGGAGGTCTCCAGCAGGCGTCTGATGATTTTGTCGAACTCCCCTAGCCTGGGCTCCCTGGGGATCTTCAAGGACTGAGCTATACACACACCACCTGCGACAAAAAAAGACAGAAAGTGCTTTTTATTGTACAGCGACCGATTTGCACTTTTCATTCTGCACTCTCTCGGCTCTGGTCATTGATTCAGTATATACTCATTTCATACCACAGGGTTCTAAACCCGGTTGAAAGCCCACAGCGTGGAGACCTCTGATTAAGGCTCTGCTGCTTCTTAAAGTCATAAAGATGGAAAGAAAGCATGGCAGGAGAAGCAAAAGGTAGAAAATTCAAGAGAATTCAAAGAAATACTGGAGCTGGACTGAGTGCCAAAATAGAAGAGGCAGTAAAAGCCACATTAGAGTCATGTCTATTACAAACATTGTAAAAAATAAATAATTGGTGAGACAGTACAGAAAACAATAACCATAACTTCTATTTTTTAAGATCACACGTTGATCAATTGATTAAGGTTACAGCTAGTTTTACCACAAAAAACAAAAAAAAAAAAAAAAAAAAAACAAGACATTTTCTCAAGAAGACATGTTGCATTAAAAATGAAGTTCATTTTCTCAACTTAAGATGATTACGGTGACAAAATAAGTGGTTCCTGTATTACATCCAGTTTCATCATGCAGCTTGCTGTCAGGACACTTGGAGACATCAGTAATGTATTGATCAGTGATGGATGGTTCTTGGAATTTCAACCACAGCTCAGTCATGAGTCTGTGTGAGCAGATAAGTATTTATAAGAGTTGTGTGACATTTGGCACGGCGGTGCGTTATCATAGCATCTCACTTTATTCAACTGTCACTGTCCTGTTTGATGAAATTCCACCTGCTGTCAGTGGGTTTGAAGTAATATTCAGACTTTCTAGACTTAAATAAATCAATGGATTAACTCAATATTTCATGAAAAGTCACAAGCTAAGATAAAATCAAAAGATAACAGCATGAAAATACATTTTTTAAGTATTTCATCTAGTGGGTTTTCTAATTGGCAGCATGGTGGCTCAGTGGAAAGAGCTGTTGCTTTTCAGAGAGAAGGTTGCTGGATCAAATCCTGGGCAGGGTTTGCATGGTCAATCTGTGCATATGTGGGTTTTCTCTGGGTACACTACAGTAGTCCCTCGCTACTTCGTGGTTCATTTTTCTGGTTACCGCTCTATCGTGGTTTTTCAAAATAAGTTTGGACATGGATGAGCTGTGCGATTGGCATGGAATTTTTTATTAAAATGAATTATCTGTAATTATTTAGCACCTGCTGTACCTTTGAGCAGCCCACACTGTAGGAGAAGCCTGCTCCTGCAGCTCCTCCTCCCTCCTCTGTGATCTCCATTCTGCTGCGGAGAAGTGGGCGTGGCCGAGAGCGCAAAGTGAGAGGAGACAGGGAGTTGAAATCATGACATTCTGTGCTATTTTAGAGCGTTTAGAGTTTAGAAACATTGTTTAGAATATTGCAAGAGTGTGGGAAGGGTTTAAAACACCATATACTAAAATAAACTACTACTTACTGTTTGTACTACTATTCCTACTTTGCTGTTTTGCACTTATCGCGGGGCTTCAGGGTATAGATCCCCCGCGATAAACGAGGGACTACTGTACTCTGGTTTCCTCCCACAAGCAAAAAACATGCACATTAAAAAAATAATAAAAATAAATGGATGGATGGATGTTTTTTTTATTAAAAAAAACATCACAACAGAGAAGGGTGGGTGAGAGAAAGGTTTATGTGAAAAGACTGGAACAATTAGTTGAGAAGAAAAAGCTCAAGCATATGTTTAAAAGAATGGAGGTGTTGTTTCTGATTGCATGGGAGAACATTTATTCAAGAGGAAACAAACATGGGGAGAACAGATTTAAAGCATGTTTGTGCTCAGTGAGGCAGGAAATGTGTCAGTGACACTGCACACACCTCCTGTTGTATTGTTGAGTGTGACGGCTGTAATTAATTCACAGTCATAAAAAATTGATTTATTTTTCTTTTCATATTATTTTCACAGTTTCATGGTTTCTCAGTCAGTTTAGCATTTATCCACGTCCTATTCCAAGTTCTGAACTGTAATTACTTTAACTGTATTTTGTCTTCAGCCCTGATCAAAGTGACATTTAGAAATTCATAACTAAAAAAAAAAAAAAAAAATAAATTAAAAAAAAAAAACATGAAACCAGGGGTTTTTGTGTTTGCATTTGCATGTTTTATTTAAATTTTATCTCGATGCATGCTTGTGTAGAGAGAAACTCTCGTCCTGGTCCAGACAATTTATTGAACATCTGTACAGTTTGTCGCTTTCACTATATCACGATCCTTTATCAACACACACGCGCTCTCATACCCAGAAACACATCAAGAGTGCATGACTGCTAAAACAAATTCTCATTAGTCTCAAATTAGAAGACTCTCAAGGCCAATTACTAAAGAGAAAAAAGCTGCACTGACACCCCATCATCCCACAAACACAAACACTCAAGCCTAAACGCTACTTATCAAGGAATATTTTTCAAGAATAATAATTTGACACTGTCACATCTTCAGTAAATTTTGTTTAAAATTTAATTTTAGAATACCGTATTTTTCAGACTATAAGGTGCAATATCAATGAACGGGTCTGTTTTCATGCACAAGGTGCACCGGATTATAAGGCGTATTAAGCGAAACAAGTTTATTTCGACATATTGTTGAGCACATCATACTAATTGTTGGAGAAAAATATTCTTGCTTTATCTTACTCAAACAGAACCAAGCTCGATGGCAGGAGAAGATTTTTAACTGATATTTACTTGCAAGTTCTGAGACAAGCTGCTGAGAGAGAAAAATGTGTACTGTTTCATACAAAGTACAGTACTATGAGTCATCACAATTAGGTTTTTAAAACAATATGGCATGTTACTGTAAAAAAATGTACACTTCAAATGAGAATGTTTGCCATTATAAGGATATATTCATTAGTTCACAGATATCTAACAATAAAAGACCTTGCACTCATCAAATATTCGAATGGAGGACAGATTTATCCGATAACTAATTTAAATAAAAATAATTAGTAAACAAAAACATTTAAAACCTAAATAACTAAAAATTGCAACATTAGAAAATAATTAGTCTTGTTTTAAAATAATGCATTTATGTGAATTGGTGAATCAAAATAAGAAGCTGCTGGTATGAAGAAAATAATATATTTAAAAAATTTAATATTGATTTATGTCAATATTAGATACAAAGGTCTGCTGTGAGCTGGTCTTTTTCTAAGATGCAAAATGTGCATCGGATACCTGAATGAATGAACCCAGGAGTAAACACACTTCTTGTCAGCTGTTAATGTTCCCGGTCAATGGATTAAATCTGAATCAGTGACTATGTTTAAAACAATCAATTAGTCAGAAAGCCTGAATCGATTTTTACTTTCAAACTGCAGCAAATGTCGCCTTCTGGCAAAATGATGAAGACTCATGCTGAGGCTGATTGTGTTTAAACAGACTCATTTATTATTATCTAATGACATAACATCACACGCTGGGTGCACTAATGTGAAATCATTACAAAAATCTTCATTTACTGCAGCTAAAAGCTGTACTGGATAACTATAATAGTCTGTTTCTAATAATTGCAACAAAATAATTTACCACATAATGTATAAGTTTGACTTATACTTCAACCTTTCTGTCTGCTTCTAATATAATTCCCATAATCATCTCTGCAAAGAGTACATATCTTTGAACAATACTTTCAGTTAATATATATGTTTAATTCTAAACATCTGTTATGTTGATATGTCTAACCCTTAAGCATGGTTCATGAATAACATGTCCGACATTTTATTCCCTGCACAGTTACATCATATTCCTTCTGCTGCCGTTCAGAATAAAGATTCAGTGGACAAGTTGCCAAGATAAATGTGAAATGAAACCCTTACAGTTGGCAATTAACGGCATTCTGTTTTCAGATTGAATTCCTCTTCTTGGAGGACATGAAACACTGCTGTCTCAGCGTTTAATTAACAATCTGTTTGCCTCCCACACACTCCTCTCTCAGCAACATTTCATCTATAACCCAACAGAGACGTGAATGCAGAAAGGAAGAAAAGGGAGGGATTACTCAGGAATCACCCTGTCTGGTGCTGTTATCTTCTCATTTTCACTTTAAAGTTTCTCACAGGTTTCTGGAGTGTTTAAACACGACAAGTACTAATGCTACTACTACTAACAAAAATGAAAATTGCAGATACATGGCTTTCACATTGTATTACATAGCAGTACATACAATGAACCATGCTAATATCAGATACATCTCTTTTCCAACTACAACTCTGACCTCTCAAGAGATGGTTGACTTTATCATGGAGTATCCATCACCAGAACATTCACATGATCTGTTAAGCCTTAAAGATCGTGAGATATCAGATACCATTAAACTGAATTTTAAAGGAGGCTGGATGAACACCTCAAAGTGTTTATTATGTTGTCAGAGACATTTTGAAGTACATTGTGGGACTTCTGCTGCAGTTAAGTCTTGTTGTGAGGGTGCGACATCTTTAGAACAAGATGTTCTATTACTGCGGTCAACATGTCTTGAAACTGGACAATGTGCCAGCCTTACACACAGAAACTGGAAGTTGGTTCCACAAGAGATGAGTCTGATAACTGAAATATCTTCTTTCCATTCTGCTTTTGGAAACTCTAGGAACCAAAAGTAAACCTGCAGTCTGAGAGCAAAGTGATCTGTTAGGAAAATATGGAACAATAAGATCTCTAATTTAAGATGGGGCTAGGTTGTTGAGAGCTTTGTAGGTTAGAAGATTTTGAACAAAATTCTGGACTTGACAGGGAGCCAGTGGAGAGAAGCTAAAACTGGAGATATGATCTCACCTACTAACTTCATTTAAGACTCTGGCAGCAGCATTTCAGATCAACTGAAGACTTTTTAAAAGAAGTATTTGGACACCCAGATAATAAACATGCATGAACCAGTTTTTCTACATCATTTTTAGGTAAGCCATTTCTATTTTTAGTGATATTACGCAGAAGGCTATTCTAGTAACATTTTTAATGTGGGGGATAAAAGACATGTCCTGATCAAAAATAACACCAAGATTTTTAACACTGGAGGATTAATGCCGTCCAAGGAGGGCAAAATACTGAAAAAAAAAAATTCCTAAGATGCTCAGGTCCAAAAATCAAAACCTCAGTCTTGTCTGTATTCAAAAGCAGGAAATTTAGGGCCATCCAGGTTTTTATTTCTTCAGAACATGCTTGTAGTTTTAATAGCTGATTGGATCCATTGTGTTTTATGGACAAATATAACTGTGTATCATCAGTATAACAATGAAAATTTATCCCAAGCCGTTTAATATCTTTACCTAATCTTCTTCTTATTCTTCTTACATAACTTTACCTAATGGAAGCATACATAACACAAAGAGTATTGGTCCAAGCACTGAACCCTGAGGAACTCCATGACTAACTTTGATGTTGGATGAAGATTCATTATTTACATTTACAAATTGGAATCTATCAGATAAATATGATTTAAACCAAGTTGGAGCTGTTGGTGTAATCCCAATATCATATTCAAGTCTCTGTAGTAGAATATTGTGATCAACTGTATAAAATTCAGCACAGAGGGTTAACGAGCCCAGTATAGACACCTGACCTGTCCATTGTCAGAGGCCATTATAATATCGGTAGTAACTTTCACCAGTGCTGTTTCTGTGATTTGATGAGCTCTAAACCCTGACTGAAACTCTTCAAAACAGATTACTTGGAGTGTTTATGAGCAGAAATTAATGCATAATCAAACTGAAACTGCAGATTGCTGTTATATTTTGCTGGTTCGGTGTTGAACCTCTTGCAAACCGTTCAAAGAGGGCCAAAACTTAACACAAAACAGCAGCTAGTACGTGACCAAACCCCTCTTTTAATAACACAAACCAGCTCTTTACATTACAAGCTACAGATGCTCATGACAAAACTTTAGTTACTCTCACAAGTGAGTGATGAACATACTGTATGTGGTTATAAAACATTATTTGATGGTAACTGTATGCTACAACACACCTAGTGGGAGATGGGAAGACCATATTCTTGCCAACTCTTTTGATTTATGAACACCTACGCACACATCTGGCAGTGGAGGAAAGTGTTTATGAATGGAACATTTCAAGTCACAACAATGATTGGAGTATGGATAGTGTAAAGGTCAGTTGTTCTCTTGTGCAAACACTTTCTGAACCATGAGTTTAAACCCAAAGCTATGCACAGATCCATAATCTCTGTGTACCACTACACCCCGATCAGCATTGTTCAGTATTTGCCATTCTTGCCATTTAGCTTGCAATCTACTGCAATAAACTTTTATTAAAGACTGCAGAGGTAAACACATGCTCTCTGTACACTCGCATATTCTGTAATGAATTTATACTGAAATTATAGCTTGAAAACCCACAGATGCTAATGTGGCATCCTGCTGAGCACGAGTAGTGACAGTACACATCTAGATGTTTTTATACCATCAGCAACAGAATGTGTATATTTCTACACGTATTTCGGTGAAAAATAAAACCTTGTAGCACACAGAAATAAAAGCTTATGAAATCAAAGTCCCTGTCATGAGTGATTCTTCCTTATACAGCTCTGTCACACTTAGATTGTACAGATTGTGTTGTAGCAACTCTCAAACACACAAACTCTGTCAATTATTGCTTTAGCAAAACAACCAATACAGTTGGACTAAATATAAGTGTGCATCCCACATAGTGTGAAATTAATTTCATTCTTAAGCTTTACAAGGAGTTTGTTCAGCTAAAAACCTTCCTCTGTATTCACCCCCTCATAAATACCTGCCAGTATTTTGTTACTAAGAATTAATTCCAGTAATGCAGCATGTAAGCACGTAAACTCGTGGAGACACAAATACTCTTTCAGTCCCTCTAAACCTCATTAGCACATGCTTTAAAATTAAAGTTGCTCTCTGCTTCTTTATGCTTTGTTCGTGGCTTATGGCACTGCAGCTTGGGTCTTTGAAGTCACTGATTTCAGCGTCTGCGTGTGTTTGGCCTCTTGGATATGCTCGTGAGTTCAATGCTTTCCAGTGATTGTAAGCCCTTTCATACAATTGTGTACACTCGAGCTACTATTTAGTGGTGCAATAAATTTAAAGTAGATTTTTTTTTTAAATGTTTTACTTATGCTCAGAATTTATGCTTCTTCATGAGTGCGCTAATGAATCATTGACAAAACCCTCAAAACAGCAACTCACGAAAATTCACATCCTCCCATTAAAATATGCCTTGAAGGATGAACGTCTCCAAGCATCAGAATATGCTGCTCGGTCCTGGAGTCAGCCTGAGCTGTTCAGAGGACATAATAGGTTCAAGCTTGAAATTGCTTATAATGTACTGATAATAAAACAATGATAAATGTTTGGAAAAAAGAGCAAGTGTTGCATCAGCTTTGCAGAAACTGTAAATGTTTAATTATCCATGTGAGGAGACACATTGAGCCAAGACTATGCGCACAATTGCAGCAAACTTGCTCATAAAGTTGAATTAAAGAAGAAACAGAAGCACCACTTTGCATGAGTGGGTGGATATTGGATATTTGCTTTGGTCTACATGGCACACAATAAAACGTTTCAGGTGATGCTCAGACAAAACTGTTAGTTATGATATTGTTTAAAAAAAAGGTGCATAATCTGATTTGAGTGCATAATAAGTGAACTTTAATAATAAAGCCGTTTCTGGTAGTTGTTGTTACTGTGCATAAACCATTTTTGGGTTATTTTAATCTTGCATCCTACAGAGATGCTCATTTTCTTTACTCTGTCTTATCAACAAGATTCTTCAGAGGAAAATAAATCAGTTCAAGTGGAAAACGACAGAGAAACCTTTACTATATTTACTTTAACTTATAATAAAGCTGTCTCACATTTATGTTAAATTGGTTTGAAAATGTTTAATGAATGAATTAAGCTCGATGCTTTTCTTAAAAAAAACATATGAAGTCTCAGTCAACTGAAGAAGTTCTAAATGTGATTAAACAATTTTGAAACATCTGTTAATTAGCACAACATAATTTACAATAAGTTTGTCCTTTGATCATTCTACCTTTACAAGATTAAAGAAAGTAGTGACAAAACACCTAAATCTGTGGTTCCCCAACCATGGTCCTTGAGGAACACCATCTTGCATTTAGTTGTTTCTCTGCTCCAACACACCTAATTTGGTGGTTTAATTACTACCGTAAGTTCAGCAGAAGACTTTTAATCAACCTTTCTTTCAAATCAGGAGAGTTGGAGTGGAGGAACAACTAAATCATGCAGGATGGCGTTCCTCAGGGACAAGAGTTGGGAACCACTGACCTAAAGAATGAAATAAAAAAAATAAAAAAAAAGCTTGATGAATTTTCCAGAACTGACAATGGCTGCTTCTTATAAACCAAAGCTTCAGGACCATTCTGTGAATACAGAACCACTGCTCTTCCTCCACCCTGACATAGCCTGGCCTCAAGTGTTGTTTTAATCCATGGGTAATAAAGCACCGACCCATTTATATTCTCCATCAATATTCATTTTTATATGTTCATAAAATCTTCAAAATAAAATAAAAAAGTATTCAGGTTTTGTGGCTCCAGTGATGGTATTTCAGGTTTCTTCACAATAGTCCAGGTTTGACACATTGGATTAACAAACCATCATCTTTTTAAGGGGAAACTGGCAATTTATTTTTTATTTATTTTTGAATTACTAATAGGTAGTTTTGTCGTTTCAATATAGCCATATATTTTACTCTTGGTATCAACAATCTTTTCTTATAACTATGTGATACAATAAAACCTAATGACTTGTTTTAATGTTATTTGATTTAGACTTCACTAAAGTTGTTCAATAGAATGAGCAGACAAAAGGGATTTAAGTTGAAGAAGCCCATACAAATTATGATGCATTTATAAAACTAATCTAATTTAATGTGCAGATAGTGTAAAATTTAGTGCAAAGTCATAATGTTTAAGATGGTCTTTGTTGGAGGTAAAACAATCAGACCATTTTACAACTTATTTTGCTTTGTGTTATATAAACTTCATCCATGATAATTTATCTTTCTGATGTGAAGCTATAGCAGCAATGTGCTAAAGTTAAATTAAAAATAACTTATTTTTTATCTCTGTTTTATACACAAATGTGGGGGCTGCACTGGTTAAATTATGCATATGTGCAAAACAAAACACAATAAAAATTAAAAAAAAAAAACTACAGCATGGAAAGAACAGACGGAGCCAAGTACAGAAAATCTGGGTCTTGGAGAATCTGACTTTGCCTCCCATCTGACAGAAAATGTGAAAGTGCATGTGTGGAGGTGGCGGGGAGCTGCAGGTCTGTTCTCACCACAGAAGCCAAAGAGTCTAGCTGAAGTCAGCACTTGCTCCAGTCTGAGGGGAGACGGGAGCTGCACTAAAAAAGTGTGCACGTGTCAGATGTGCAGAGATGAAAAAAAAAAAATGAATTTCTGAATTAAATTATATTTTTAAACATTATAAGAACAATGTATTATGTGAATTACATTAAAAAAAAAATACTACAAAGTATAAATAAATGGATGTGTTTAATAGTGATACTTGAGATTTATCCCTTAAAAGGTACAAAAATATATGTATGGCTATATAAAGAATATTTTACTTCAAACGGTGATGCAAATTGAAATCAAACGAGACCAATAATATCATCTTAATTAGTTTTAATCAAAGTAAATGCAGTAAGAAACAAGTGAGAAAAAAAACATGAAATAAAGAGCTGAAAATCTTAATCTGCACAAGTCTGAAACAAAATTTGAACTTAAATGTTTTCCTCCACAAACAGACAAGCACAGAGCTGATTCAGATCTAATCTCCGTGTGCACAGAAACAGCACTCCATCAATGCTATGGTCTGATGTGACAGCCAAACTGGGAACTACGACTCCTCCGACGAGAGACAAGTTTGTCTCCACTGAGCCATCTGACCTCCTGGCATCTGCCACGCATCAGCCATACTTCCAATCAATCAGATCAATCCCACCGGCTTCCTGCTGCGTGATGGGAGAGTGAGGGTGGCAGACTGGAAGGAAATACTCGGGGAGGATGGAGAAAAGACAAAAAGCTGGGCTGAAGGATGAAGACTGCGAGAGATGAAGAGGAGGCTGATAAGGAGAAACGGAGATGCATCAGAAGATGAGGAAGGAAATGGAAATAGATGGAAAGATGTATAGGGTAAGGTAGGGAAGAGATAAGCAAAGGTTGATTGGATGTCAGGCGGCAGATAAAAAGCACAAGGTCAATGGTAAGCTCAGAGATCACAACATGAGAACATGCCCACTCTTCTGTTTGCTACTCTATTTCCCCTGCACCCTCTGTGACTTCTCAATGTCACACTCTTTTTCACAACTTCACTGTTCAAACAGTGTCTCATCCTCCCCTCAATGAATAACTTTCTGTATTAGTTTTATCACCTCCTACAGTAATCAGACATTCAATTACAGCAGTGACCGGAGTCTGTGTGTGCATGTGTGTGACTGTATTTGTGCAGGTCTAAATGGCTAACAGCTAAAGAGCGGAAGATTCCTGCTGGAAAACATTCTTCCAGAAAGTGGAACATGATGCTGTCTACATGACTTTGACAGATGACCACCCAAACTCACAAACATTCAAAAATATAAGAAAATGTTAGCATAATACAGTATGATATCCATATCTTTCAACACTTGCTCTTTTCAAGGGCGGACGTCTCCTCTCGGTCTCCACTTTGCTTTTTGCTTTGTCTTGTCTGTGAAACTGTCTGAGAAGCCTCTCTTCTACAAAATCTTCCAAATCATAACTATGGACTTCAATTTGGTCAGTTGGTCCCTCAACACAACTGAT
>JARVLU010000646.1:8829333-8843403 GCA_031762415.1 Simpsonichthys santanae | reverse complement strand
GCCATTGTGTATCTGTTCCTCTCAAACCCAGCCGGTCGAAGCAGATGGCCGCTTGTCCTGAGCCTGGTTCTGCTAAATAATTCTTCCTCATGAGGGAGTTTTTCCTTTCCACTGTCGCCTTCATGCTTGCTCAAAACGAGAGTTCTGCGATGGAGTTAAACTCAAAGCAGTCTGCTCCTCAGATAAATAATGTTTAATTATTATTTTTATATATGAATGTTTCTGTTCTTTGCCCTGAGATGACTTCTGTTGTGACTTGGTGCTATATAAATAAACTGAACTGAACTGAGTCCAATCTTTTTGCTGCTATGTAACATAACTAAAAATGGATCCTTTAAATTGACCTTTCATGTGTAAAATTCTTACAAATGTAATTTATCAATAGAATGTCTAATACAGTATATTTAAAGAATCTACCTTTAAATCAATGTAATATTTTAAGGTGGAGCCATCACAACATCGTAGGGTAGATTTATAATAGTGATTCAGTGTCGTTTAAACATTGCAACTAGCAAAAGACGTTTTACTTTAGGATTATTTTTATAAATTGGAAATACAGTACAAAAAAACGTTTTCATGCAAGTTTCTTAATATAAATTAAAGAGCAACATGATAAGACTGATGCATTTAAGAATAAATGGCTTGTTTATAGTAACAAAATCACTGCTACTTTAAATGCAATTCATTAAGAGCTACTGTTTTTGGTATGTTAGTTTAGTTTTTGTCAAATTTAAGCATTCCAATTCACGTTACCTGACTTCTTGTTCAGAAAAATATGAGAGGTTAAAGAAAAAGAATGATTTTTGTTGTCTTTTATTTGTTAAAAATGAGTCAAAGGCTGTGACAAGATGATCCTGAAATCACATCACTTGAATCTTTTTCTCGGTTTAACGTGTCTCATTACCATGCATGATGTAAGATGAGCTCCTTCCACTTGGTGCGTTGCAGGTGGTTGTGTGAATTTCCACACCAGTCAGCTGTGATGGCGGACGGATGCTTCTCGAGCTGCACACATGGCAGGAAGTGAAAAGTGCTGCTGCTTACCTGTTGAGCTTCGACACATGGAACACGATGAAAAGATTTTCACTCAAGTGAGCACACAGCTGGGCTCTTTATGCAGCTTTAAAAAGGAGGAAAAAACTCAAATTATTACCTTGAAACAAACAAAGCAGACATAGCTCAATAATCATCTAATTCAGTATGAGGAAGTGCTTTGAACACGGTAGGTTGCATGCAAAGTACACCTGCACGCTCAACCCTGAAATTACATTTCTATACAAACCTAATTGTTTACCCAATTCTATTTTAGGTGCAACATAATCCCTGACTGGATTACACGCAGACACTTTTCTTTCTTAATGTCTGAAGCCATAAATTCATGACCTGCACTGAAGTAAGTGGGATGTGGCTGCGAAACCAAAAACACAGTTAATAGTCCAAAGTACATTTCATCTACTGGCAGAAATACATAATATAACTATTAGTAATTCAATTCAGTTGAGTTAAATTAAATTCAGTTTTTGTATAGTGCAAAGTCACAACAGAAGTCATCTCAGGGCACTGAACAGAAACATGAATTTATAAAAATAATCATTTAACAATATTTGTCTGCGGAGCCAACTGCTTTGAATTTAACACCATTGCAGAACTCTCATCTTGAGCAAGCAAGAAGGCGACAGTGGAATGGAAAAACTCCCTCATGAGGAAGAATTCTTTAGCAGAACCAGGCTCAGGACAAGCAACATCTGCTTCGACCGACTGGTAGGAACAGACACACAATGACAGGTTGAGAATCACATGTTAAGATAGAAATAGTGTCAAATGAAAACTATAATTTTAGCAAATATTTTCAATAAATTAGGTCAATTTGTCCTCTACTAGTGTAAACCTATAGTAGAATAACAAGCTGAACCAAACTATAGGACTGATAAAAAAAAGGAAAGTCTTGAGCCCAGTCTTAAAACTGGACAATGTGTCAGCCTGCACGGACAGAAACTGGAAGTTGGTTCCACAAGCTGTGGGGCGAGCAGGTCAGATTACAGCTGAATCTTCTCTCCCTAATTTACTCATTGAACCACTCCCCTTGAGCAGGAGGCCATTCGGACCAGAACCTCCCGCCACAAGAACAGTTTCTTCCCATCTGCCATCGGACTCTTGAACACACATAATCCCGTTACTGTATAACTCTGCTTTGGTCCCTTTATCACTGTATTTTAACTGCACTACTCCATTTGTACATTTTTTCTGAATATTGTATTGTATTGTATTGTATTGGTTGGTGTGTCCATATGTTTTCTTTTATCTTTTGTATTTTATTTTCACCTTTATGCCAAAGCAAGTTCGTAGTCTGTGAATCCTGTTCATTGACAATGGCAATAATAAACTGACAAGAGAGGAGTCTGATTGCTGAATGATCTTCCTCCCATTCTGCTTTTTGAAACTCTAGGAACCACAAGTAAGCCTGCAGCCTGAGAGAGAAGTGCTCTGTTAGGAACATATGGAACAATTACTATCTCTAACATAAGATGGAGCTAGGTTGTTGAGAGCCTTGTAGGTTAGAAGTAGGCTTTTGAATTATATTCTGGATTTGACAGGGAGCTGATGGAGAGAAGCTAAAACTGGAGAGATATGATCTCTCCTACTAACTCCAGTTAAGACTCTGGCAGCAGCATTTTGTATTAACTAAATACTTTTTTAAAGAAGTATTTGGACACTCAGATAGCAAACCAATGCAATAGTCCAGCCCAGATGTGATAAATGCATGTTGTCAACTGCTTGTTAACAAAAATAAGATAAGATAGAACTTTATTGATCCCACAGGAAATTGTTGAAGCTAATAAAATAACAACCCAGTGCATTTAGGCATAAGTGTAGTGAAGACTATTGACTGAAGATCTAACACACCATCAACATGGAGAGTAAAGGCTGATTTATGCTTCTGTTCTTCCATGGAAATTGTGTAGCTTCCATCTCTTACCACCTGCTGACACTCTGTCTTGTGCACCATGCCCCAGTCAGGACTCATGTCCCGCAGGCTTTGTGGGGTGGTCAGAACTTTGTTGGCTTGTTTGTTTATGTGGAACGGCACATTATTAGATCTTCCTCCTCTTTCTTTGACTCCTCTTCCAACAACATAAACCTCTCTTTAAACATCTGATACATTATAGAGTAAAAAAATAAAAATACAACCTCTATCTTTCTTGCAGTTGCTGTTTATATGCTTAGCTATGCGCGTGACATGTGCTACAGTGGGAGTGCTGTGGGACGGCAGAGGGAGGAATTATGGTAATTTATGGCTCGCATCTTCTCCTTGACTATAAACACCCCGTGAGACAAAGACAAAACTGGGATTTTTCATCCACAACAACCTCTTGAACTTACAATGATCCCCAAAAATAAAAAAAAATCTCATGAGTAGCATTAGTAAGGACAAAAATATATTTGTCAAAGGAGAGTGAGCAGATTGGTTCGAGATGATAGAAAGGCAACAATAGTTCAATTAACTTCTTGTTACAACAAATGTATGCAGGATACCATCTTTGAGCACACAACATGCTCAACCTTGAAGCAGCTGGGCTGCATTAGAGGACTACCACACCAGGTGCTACTCTTGTCAGCTAAGACCAGGACATTGAGGCTACAACTAATAAAGACCTACCAAAAACAAGCAATAATAAAATAGAGGACAGCATTAACTGGTCTGATAAGATGCAGATCAGTGGATTCACTAGACAAAATCTCTGGGGAATGTTTCCAGAACCTTGTTGAACTCATGCCACAAAGTTTTAAGGCAGGTCTATAGGTTGAAGTGGGACCAACTTAATCCCAGCAAGTTGCCCCCTCATAAAATTAGCCGGTGAGTGTTTTCACGTCATCAGACAATAAATAAATGAATGAATGCATTGAAAGTTAACAAATAAAACAAATAACTTGGGGAATTTGTTAAATGCAGGTGCGAAACCTTAGTTTTTAACATAAAATTGCTCAATCTAGAAACGACAACAAAAACCTTTACTATAATCTGTTTACACAGATTTTTAATGAATGGACCCAACAGGACAGGTGCATCTCTTAATTCAGTACTATTTATCTTATGTGCCAATCAGTCTGAAAATAAATATAGACTCACTGGTGTCTCCAGTGATTGAAAATGATCAAAACTAATTGTTTTTAACGTATGTGGTTTCAAGTCCCCACAGCTTTAGTTTTATTTGTACAGTATTGTGTTTGTTTATGTGCTTGACAGTTGTTAGAAAAAAAAAAAAAAAAAACATTGCTTCTTATGGTATTCAATTCATAACTGTGTGCAAAATCTATACATGTAATTACTTGAAACTAGAATAGACATGAAAGACTAAGTTATCTATTCATTTTTGTTGTGAAATGTTATTGAGAGTTACTTGATTAAAAAAAACAATTATCTATTCAAGTCCACAAGTCTTTGCACGGACAATTCCCAAAGGCTGTTAAGATAAACACTGCTAAAAGTGTATTTCCATCTTTGTCTCTCAACTTACACAAACACTATGACATTTTTTACTAGCTGGTAATTAACTTTATAGAAGAAAAGTTTATGACTAGTCTGAGAGCAAGGCCAGCCTGTTTTCACATTGGGTTTTAATTGACAATACAAGCAAATGGGTATTAATGTGTGCTCTCACACAAATAAAAAGGTGTAGAAAAACACACAGGAAAACAAAGTACACAAACACATACATACACACTAAAGCTAAAGACTGTCAACGGCTTGGGTCCTGTTTACATTGTTTATTTTATGAATCCCTTAAAATACTTTAGGAGCTGATTACGTCCGTGATGCTCCTATGAGCCTTCATTAGTTTCTTCTCTCTTGGCCTCTCCCTCATATCCATATGTATAAACACATCCACATCTTAGCCCCGCAAGCCAATTACACTGGCAGAAATGCTAGGGTTGGTAAACTCTTGAGGCAATTAGATGTTTATTAACAAGAAGACCCTGAAGGCTCAAAAGATGAAATACACACAGACGTGCAACATAAAGTGAATTCAAAGTTTCCACATCTTTATTTTTTCACAAATTATAAAACAGCCAAAAGAACTTTATTTTCTTTCCTTGTTGTTCTTCAGTCAACAAAGCTAATGGTTTTTATGTTTCAAGTCGTGAACACAAATGTTCAGTTCTCCTAAAGATGCTTGTTATGTTGATTAAAACTAAAACTGGTTTATCTTGGCTTTGTCATTTAATTTGCTGGCCTGATAAAAGATGAACTTTCCGACCAATCTTTCCACACTTCCTCTGTTCAGGTTCTTCTCGTTTTTGTTGGTGAACCGTGGAGTTAAAATTCAACATTACAGTCACTACCTTATAGTTCTAGGATTAAGCAAGCGAGTGCTGTGTGTCTGAATATTAGAAATCTGGCAAAATGAAATCTCTCTCACAGTTTAGGATCCATGCATTCATCTATCACAGCTAACACAGACATACATCTTTTGGGTGCAATGGGAAAGCATTGATTGGTATTCAATCCTTTGTCACATGATTCTTCAGAAGTTATGGTCATTTATCAGCTCCAGCTTCAATCCACATTGATGAGAACACAACGCCTGGCAGCAGAAAGCAATTTGTATGTGATGGTGCTGATTTCTTGAGTTTCAGAATGTGTAGCTATCCATCCATGTTTTCCTCATTTCTATCTGGGGTTGCAAGAGATGGTGCCTATCACCAGACGTCAACAGCAGGAGATGGGGTGTACCCTAAACAAGTCACCAGTTTATCACAGGGAGTTGAAATGAGCAAACGTAATTTCTTTCCATGAGAGAAGCACACATTTTCCATTCTTAATCATTGAGATTCTAAAATCAACAACTTGCAGATGAAGAGAGATTGTGAATTTTTCCCCGTTATACTGTCAGCTGGCTTGTTAATAACTAATGTAATGTCTGCAATCAAGTCAAAATAGGATTGTAACGTATTTTTTTCTCAATTGCTGTGCTTGACATTGTGGTCCAATGCTAGGAGCAACATTTCCCTGCAGAATACCCCTGCCGTTAGGGTAAAATATCATCCACTCATGTTGTTGTAGATTTCAGGATTGTCTCATGGGAAATAGTAGTAGATATTGGACGAACATCCACCTTGTAACCATCTTTACAGCAAGGGGTAAACAAGCTACTACTGCCAATGAAACATAACTTAATTGACAATTCTCAGCAAGTGCATCAAAGAACACTTCGTAAACTGGCTACGTTTAATGTAGAACCTGCACAAATAAAGTTGTCTAATCAACATACTGACGATTTGAATTTACTTTGTGCCATGAAGCCCAAGTTGTTGGGATGCTGAGATGATGGCTGCTCTAATTGGAAGTATTTCACATGTCCATGCAGTGTCTTTAAAGCTGATTAGGAGTGACCATTAAGTCATTTGTCAACTTTTTTAGTGAGGCCTTCTGCCTCCTTCAGTTTGGCCAGACAGCCAGTTCTATTACAAACCAAGGTTGTAGCAATTTTCTTCAATTTAAGATAAACAGAGGCCACGGTGCTCAGGGGAAACATTCACTGCAACACAATTCAGTCTAACATTTGCAGACTAGTTTGACTTTTCTTCGCCCAATTTGCATTTCTAGTTTAGAGATGTTATATACAGATGTGTGCTTTATTTAATATTTTAACACATTTGCTCCAAAACCAGTTTTCAATACTTTTTTTAAAATAAGAGGAACGCGGAAGGGGAAGCTAATAAACCCAACACTAAACCTTATGTTACTTTTAAGCCATTACAATTATGACAAGCTTCCCCAACAGGAGTCTAACTCCCATCTTCCTATAAACATATTTTAAACTCATATAAACATAATCATCAAAATTAATTTCCCTCACCACTGGGGATCACACAAGTCATTAAATAATGTCAGTGTTTTTGAAGTGAAGTGTCCTAAATTCAAGTGGCAATCAAAATCTCAAGGTAATCAAAATTACAATCTAATTTAATTGTCTCCATTCTAATCCAACAGACACGGTAATTGCATTGCTGTTCAGGAAGCTGAGAAGACAAGCTGTGTTGCCAGACATGAACAACTGGCAGAAAAATGTTTCACTGATGTTGTTTCCTGATGAGCTTTCCACAAAAAAAAAAATAAAAAAAATAAAAAAAATAAAATAAAATAAAATAAAATAAAAAAAAAATAAAATAAAATAAAGAAACTGTCCAGATGACCTGATTGACCACTATTGGATTTTGTACCTGGATGATTGAGCATGAACTTTGATGTCTTGAACCACTTTGGCTGTGGCTGCCTGCCTGGGAGGAGTGGACAGGGGACAGGACAGCTCCCAGAAACCATCTTATCACCAGCAAACTGGTTGGTCCAGTAAAGGACCAACTTGCTTAGTGGGGGAAAAATGTTTACTTGGGACTGGGAATTTTCATTTATCATGCGATTAACTGATTTATTATTTATTGTTTATTGCGACAGGTCTATTTACAACACAATCTGTGCCCTCATTTACCTTCACGCACACCATCATACAGCACTTTACTAGATTTCTAAAAATCGTTCTAAAGAGACTAATCAGTGCTTTTAGATCACATTCATACACTGACGGGACACAGAGGCGTTGAGGGGTTCACCGTCTTGCCCAAGGACACTTCAAAATGTGACTGCTGGTGGAATCGAACCTCCAACTCTCCCATTGGAGGACGACTGCTATAACCACTCAGTCAGTGCTGCCCCACACAAGCAGCAGTGTCAACCCCACACACATCTGGGATTACCCTGTCAAATCAAACCAATGGGTGAAAACCCCTTTTGTAACCCGTCACAATGAGAGTACTATGGAATGACATTCACCTGACTATTAAACCTGAGACCTCAGTGTGTGCACATGCATGCTACCCTGAGGGCACAGGTTTGGCTGCTGAATAGAACATCACCGCATTTAGGTTTATTTATATCTGTTGCATTACAGTTTTGAGCTTATTTTACTTGTTTTCTGTTGCTCTATTTATCTAAAGATTCAATTAGCAAAAACGGATTTGAAGACAAACATCAATTTTCATCTGCTTCATTGAGGTCTGAGTGCAGAGGCAGCAGTTTCAGGAGTTCGACTCAGATATCCCTCCACTCAGCAACACTCTCCAGCTCCTCCTAGTGGATCCTGAAGTGTTTCTGGGCCAGAAGGGATAAACAATCCCTCCCAGCAAGATCTAGTTTTGCCCTGGAGTCTCCTTTAAGTGGGATGTACCCAAAATGAACTACAGAGGAGGCATTCTTGTCAAACGCCAAACCATCTCAGCTGCCTCCTTTCAGTGGAACAAATCTGCTGCAAGCTCCTCACTAAGGCTGAGCCCAAGCACACTCTATGGGAAACTAATTCCAGCTGGTTGTGTCTGTGATTTCTTTATTTTGGTCACCACCCAAATCTCAGAGCCACAGGTGAGAGCTGGAACAGTAAACTGAAAGTCTTGCCTTCTGGCTCAGCTTCTCCTTTTTCATCCTAGACAACCACAGGGTCCTCATAACAGCAGACAAAGCAAGAAGAAGTCTGTCCATCCTTATTAATCATGAACTATCAGAATACTTCAACTCCTCCACTAACAATACCTTGTCACATGCAGACATTTCTTAAGCATTCTGGTAAAAAAAAAAAAAAAATGCATTTAAAAGTATTGAAGTTTGGACAAAGTAATCAAATTTAAATACACAATTATAGCATTTCATTCATAATAAATTATTTAAAGAAATAGTGCTCCAATGTGGCTGCATAATTAGAAATGCATGCAGCATTAGGAAAACAACATTAACCTTTACAACAATTATTCTACAATCATTAGCAAGCATACACAAAACAAGTCTACTGCATCAAAACATGGACACAGAGAGAAGTGCACATTGCAAAATTATTTTAATCACACTGTAAAGTAACGGAAATAATATTTTCACTGACTCACTTAGATGTATGTCGACAAAATGTTCATCATGCTTTCCTCTATCAGCTGTCAAGGCACAAAGAATTGTCCATCATCATCAATCTGACCTTATTAATGCATTTATCATAAAACGGAACATTTATTTCATTTTTTATCTGCATGGTTACATTTGCTTGATGGTTTCTGCTACTAGTTTTTATGTTTTACACCAACACTTGTTTAATCTCTGATGTTTTGAAGATGTTTAAAATATGACTTATTTGAAAATGTAAGTTAAATTGAAAAGTTTCAATTACAAGACTATAATTAATGAAATAATGCATATCACCTTTCAAACTAAGATTGTGCTGAGAATGCAATAAATAGCATTTTTGGAGTTTCTAGTTTCTACTGACTGATTCAGTTCTAGTCACACAATTTAGTTCAATATTTGTGAAATTGACTGTTGTAGCCGTTTTGATGTTTTAAGGTCAGGTGGTTGGGGCAGCCGTCTGGAATGTAGCCAACTCCGAATAAGGCCGATATAAACTTTTGTAACACTGCAGTGACAAATTATGGCATAAACAACCCCATCCACTGCTGAGGCAACCTGTCTTGATACACAATGCAAAAAGTGTAAGAACCATTACTTCGCATTGCAGTCATCTTACTTCCCCTTCCCTTTTTAGCCCAGCACGTCCAACATGCAGCAGAACATACGGTGCAGCTGGTGCATGTTGGGATTTGGGGCACACTTACACTGAGTCCATTAGTGACTTGCATTGTCTTCAGGCCACGGCCTTTAAAAGCCATTACTGACTTATAGGAGCACATACGTGACTGCATCAGGTTCCTCACAAAGATGAATCGCAGAGGAAGCAGAGGAATATTGCGACAGTTGAATGTTTTCTCTTCATTCACACTTTTTTTTTCCACACTGTGTGAGCAGCCACTGTATGTGTGACTTTATCTTTTGTTGTTTTGGAAATCTGCTGCAGGCAGACTGTTTGCATGTCAGACATTTGTCATCGTGCTAAGCTGCATTCATTGTACTGTGAGATTCTCCGGCTTCCAAAACTCGATAGCGCCCCGAGGAAAAGCAACCTTTCCGACAGCACAACATATCAAAGTCAAATCTCTCTGTGCACGAGGATGTACGGCTGTTTGCTCTGGTTATAGCTGAATTAAATCGCAGCATCTGTTTGCACTGTGGCCTTTTTGAAACTGCATCATAAGAATAAATAAAATGAAAAAAGCAAAAATGAGACGCGCAAAGCAACCTGTGATGATAAACACCATTTAAAAGACATAACTGAACAACTCTGCATTCAGACTTTCACAGGAACGTGATGCAAGCAAATTCTTCAGCGCTGACCCCATCAGAAGCCGAGTGTTTGAAGTGAGGTTGTTGTTACTTCACACAGCGTGGCGTACCTGCTGAACCATTTAGACTTACTGACATTTTAATAAAAGTTAAGGTCATGCCACTTGATTTTCTGCTGCGGTGTCTCATGTTCCACATTACACCTCTGTCACATGTTAGGGCAGGGGTTTTCATGAGGGCTGCATGTGTCAAGAGGAAGAGATGAAGTGAAGTTGAAGTAATAATGCATAAAAAAAAGAAAGAGATAAAATGACAAAAACATAAAAATGGAGGAGCAAATAAGTAACGAAAACTGTGAGGCAAACACCATGAGAAAAATCAAGAATTTTAGTTTCTTTTAGTTTTATGTTTTCATCTATTTGAGTCAAAGTACAATACTGAATACAGACAAATTCATAAACCTAGCTTCCCTAGATAAAATACATGTTGCCCATGATCTGTTATGCCAGAGCTTTAAACCAAAGGACATATTTATATCTGGTTTATTCATATATTATTCCATGAACCATCGCAAGATCAGCACCAACATAACTGGTTTGTTCCACTTTGGAGTCAGCTGTTGGGGGAAGAATCTGTTTTGTGTTGTGTGTTTCTTTGACTGATGAAGCCTTCTGGATGGAAGGTGAAACGTTTTAGCACCAAAAAAAAGAAATAAACTGTCCAGATGACCTGATTGAAAATTGTTGGATTGCAAGATTTTTAATGTTCTGTTCGTCCTCAGAGTATGTTGGAAACTATTCTCAGCTACTACTACACTAACTTTTAACAGTTTCTACAGGCACATCTAAAAAGAATAAGGATATAATGAAAAATAATTTGTATTTTGAACACTGACTTTTGTTTTTTTTCATTATCTGTAAGACATAATCATCAAAATCACAAGATATACAAGCTTGAAACATTTCACTGTGCCCGTAATGAAACTGTGCAATATACATGTTTCATTTTCTGAAATGATTGACACAATAAATTGAACTTTTTTCACAATATTCCACCTTTTGGAGATGAACCAGTACATTTCAATGAATTCCAGTCACTTTTGTGTATGCTTAGATTGCTTTGCTGGGCAGTCATCTTAAAAATGAAGTGAGGTTGTGGATGCTAACCTAAAGATTACATTGACACATTTTGCGTATTTTTGCGTACAATTTAATTTTACCATTTTGCACCATTTACAGTACAACTTGCAAGAGCAATGGTTGGCTGGGTTATTCCACTACGGCTGAACAATTTGAAAAATAATCTAAATGTGATATGTTACTTCAATATTGCGATTTAACATGCAATTATTTTTCAATGTCTTTTTTTTTTTTCTATCTCTGCATTGTTTGTATAGCTCCAGATTAGCAACTTGGCTAAAATGTGTGCACGAGGACATTTTGTACTGATTATCCATCGTGTTTACCAAAGCTGTAAACTCAGGCTTGGTCACTATATTAATGGGCATCACGTCTTTCTCTATGAACTTCATTATTGCTTGAGTTATTTCCACGTGCCATTTTGAATTATGTTCATACGCAGTAATACCTTCAAACAGTTCGGTCAGTGTTCCCTGTCGGCTGGTACTTTGCTTACTTTAAGTTGAAGCACTGGTCGTTGGCATTCTAGCTATCATAAATGGCTTTGTGGTATTTTTTCAAGTGTTGATAAAAATTTGTGGTGTTATCTCGAGAGGTAGCAACAGCAGCAAGGCAGGTTCTGTAGAACATGTCGTTGCACAGTGTCTTCTTTCTTATAGCCAAAATAATTATAACAACGGACGTGCTGCTCCTCTTTGGTACCAAACTTTCAGATGAATCAGCTTCTGTCAAGCCTGACGCCATTGTGCAACCGGTTAAAGCACAGTGTTGACTTCTCCCGCTCCCTGCTCTGCTCCACTCCACTCACTCGCAAGTGACGTAACCAGATCATGTGACCAGTCAAATTGCAGCCTTTGCAATTAGAAAATCTCATCATATTGTGATATTATTGCAAACGTAATTAATTGTTCAGCCCTATATTCCACGACTGTTAACCTTGTGGAAAAGAGAAAAAGGGAAACTGATAACATGTCATTGCCATCGTTGCTCTCACTCTTACTCTGAACATCTCTGGTACTTCTTTCCCTTTTCCTCAACTTATGTTATTTTCTCGTTTTCAAACTTTTGTTCCGTGCACTCAGGTGTACTGTGGATTTACCAAGACAAAATGGAGTAGCATCCTACTGGAGTAAGACCAGACGCCCACCGTGGCCCCTGATAATAAAACAAGCCTTCTCTGTTTGTGTGCCAGAATGGTTCTGTTGATTTAGCTGATGGTGCAGCCCGAACTGTGGACTCAAGTCTGATTTTTCATTCTTTTTTAATATGATGAGAATTTAAAGAGGACCCACACAGGAAAACTGGATCATTACAGCAGCAAAGAATGGACTATAGTGTTTGGTCTTCTGAAGTCTGCTATTTATATCCACACTGTGGACGTCGGGGCACATTTTCTACAAAGCCTTATAGAAATAAAGGCCTAGCAATCCTTGAAGGAATGCAAGCCACCCGTCACCTTTCAAGCCAGAGTTTTAGACCGAGATCCTCTTATGTTGAAAAATGATTTCAAGTTGTAGCCGTTTCTCAAAACTTTAAAATACCATTACTGACAAGCTCAATTCTCAGTGTGTGCTGAGGAGGATTATTGTTAACTACTGCCACATTAAATCTTAACTCAAAATCCATAAAATGGACTCAGTTACAGCCATTTTTGTGTTTGCTACTGCTAATTAGCACTGGTAGCCATTTTGAAATAGAAGTTAATAAGTTGTAGATGCATGTACACCAAATAGCTATTTCTCGTAAGTTGCAATAAAATCCATCCAGTGGTCTATGACAGTATTTGGTAACAGAGTTGACTCTAAACAGTTAATGGCATATTTTGCGCAACCTGTTAGTGCGCTGATTAAAGCGTGGGAATCAGTTTTAGCTACTAAATGAAATTTTAGGTCAGTATGTATAAAACTGACTGGGTTAGAGCGAGTGGCATCTCCTTTTGGTAGCAAGTGATATATAGGTATGAAAAACAAGACATAGAGAAGAAAATAAAAGTAAAGGTACATATGCATAGAATGTTGTAATCCAAATAAGTGAGCTGCTTTTATTTTGTAAAATCCACTTGAAAAAAGAAAGAAAAGAAAAACACAGAGCTGTGTTTTTATATATAAATGATACAAATAAACTTAATACAACAAGAAAAGTTGCAGATAGAACAAACTATCTAATGTTGGTATTTCTCTGAGGTTCCACTGCTTCATGTGAAATTTTAATAGGATTATTTGGGGCTTTGTTTGTAATAAAACACAAGCAAATGTAATATTGGCATTCCTGTGTGAGAGCCTGGTGAACAGCAATGTGCTGAAACCTGCCGTCGGACTGACAGCAGCACTAACAGTTAAACTCACTCAAAACAAAGCAGTTTAGTTGAAGGTTCTTGTTTGACGGGGCCGTTCAAAAACATTCGATGTGAAACAATAATTACTCGCAATATTTTGATGGTCTCCACAGCGAGTCATTCTCTACCTCAATCTGTCCTCTGCATCCTCTGTCCTCACTCCAAATACTGTCGTTTATCGCGGGGATCTGTTCCCTGAAGCCCCGTGATAAGTGAAAAACTGTAAAGTAGCAATAGTAGTACAAGCACTAAGTAGTAATTTATTTTTGTATACAGGTAGTGCTCAGTTTACGGCGGACTTGGTTTACGGCGTTTCGCGTATACGGCCGTCGCCCCCCAGTGATGTCATCACCCCTAAAGGACTTTTTTTTGCAGCATTTTAT
>JARVLU010000646.1:8798976-8809815 GCA_031762415.1 Simpsonichthys santanae | reverse complement strand
CGTCAGTGGGGCGCGATGGCCGTATACGCGAAACGCCGTATACCAAGTCCGCCTTAAACCGAGGACAACCTGTACCTGTATATAAAGACTAAAATAAACCACTACTTACTACTACAATAAATACTGAAATCAACTACTACTTGTGTACATAATTTTGTTCCATCTCTTGTACCACATGAGATGGTAATGACAATAAAGTTTACTTGAACTACTGTTTCCCAAACCCACGTAATAAACAAGAGACTACTATACTTCCTTGAAAAAGAAAACATAATTGGGACCATATGTTTGTTCAAAACCTGTATACAGTATATGATTCTGCAGTGATGGTGCCTTTCCAGATGTGTAAGCTGCCTCTGTCATAGACAATGATGCAACCCCATACCACCATCTGAGAGGCTGGCTTATGACCAGAGTGCTGATAGCAGTCTGGTTGTTCCCTCTACTCTTTAGTGTAGAGAATGTGGAACCTGTGGTTTAGATGCAGGTTTCACAGACACATGAGCCTCTGCTCATCTTTACTACAGAGATTCAGCATCTCTAAATGTTCAGTAGGTGATTTGGTGATTATATCAACTTTTTCTGAGTTATAATTTGAACATAAAATGTATTTATACATCAACCTCTGGGTTGGTCTCTATCAACTGTGAGAAGACTGTACGGGGACGCTCAGTGATGGTAAAAACAAAACAGGAGCTTTTTTTTCCCCTGTGGCAGACACAGGAGCATCAGAGACCACCTACTGTACATAAGAAAGCAACTTTCATGGTAACAGTCATGACTGATTACATCAGGCACAGTATGACAGGGAGGTGCCAGGTTGGAGGTGGGCTGCAAAGCATCTTGCAAAGCAGGTGGTGAAGACAGAAACATTGTTCTCTGTATGAGATTTGTCGACTGAATGCATTGTCGACTGAATGCATACAAGATAAACAGCTGATTAAACATCTGTGAGTTGTTACTCAGATGTGTAGAAGTACTGAGATCTGGGCTGAACATCACTACAGTGTTATAGTCTCATTTAAAAAGATACAGTAAAAATGCACTGTAAAATCTCAGTTCAGTACGTTAGATGACGGCAAAAACATAAAAATATAATTTAAAAGCATAAATGTCACTTTAAAACTAGACTGTTTTACTTTATGATATTGCTTCTAACCAAACCTGCTTTTTATCTCATGACATCAATACCAATTAAAAATTATTGTCTATTAATAGAACTAAGTAGGAAAAAGACAGGGTTGTTAATTAAATTGTAACCAAACTCTAAAACAGAATCACAAAAAACAAAATGTGGAAATGTGTAGCTTAAACAGATCTACTTAATGAAGATGTTAAATATGTTGAATATATATATTCTTAATATAAACCAGCATTCCTTGAAGAAACATTACCACTGCCCTGTATGTTCATGTTTTGACCAAAAATATCGTAATTTGTTAGAGCCCAAAGTAAGTCATGTGGATTACAGTCCGCTGCGCTCATTAAATTTTAGCCCAGTGCATCCATTATTGACTGGGCTATAGCTCTTTCCCCGGTTAGTTAAGGTTGATCAACGACAACAGTCAATCATTTGTCATAAACACAAAACATAGCCCTGAGTGCTACTGTTGTTTGTCTTCCATTTGATTTCACCAAATGGGCAGCTGACCAGCAGTCACATGTCAAATTGTCCCTGGGCAAGACAGAGAACCCCTCGTTGCCTCCAATGTGTGTCCCATCGGTGTATGAATGTGACCTAAAGCACTGATCAGTCTCTTTAGAATGATTTGTTCAATTAGTTTTGTAGAGATATAGTAGAGTGCTGTATGAATTGCTAAATGAGGACACAGATTGGAGTGTAAAGCGCTTTAAGTATCTCAATAAGATAGAAAGGCGCTATATAAGTACAGTCCATTTACCAAAAGTTTAAGCGATCACCGATCACCATCACTCAGGATTTTTTTCCAGCCACATTTCTTCCTCAAAGACGATGGCTCCCCACTATCCTTTAGTTTTTACTAATGCGTTGGACAGTTCTTAACTCAGTTTTAGTAGTTTCTACAATCTCCTTAGATGTTTTCTCTGCTTGATGCATGCCAATGATTTGACCCTTCTCACACAGACTGACAGCTATGCAGTAATTATCCAATAGGAGGCTCGTACCTATTTGTTTAGTTCAATCCAGGTGGCAACTTTTTTTGGGCCAGGCACTGTATTTTAATGTTTACATGTCTTGTTATGAGGGATAGAGATTGACAAGAGTATTCTAGTCATTTATGAATCAAGACCTTGGTGTAGGTTCTCAGCAAATGAGGACACAACTACCCCAGATGGGTAAATACAAGATAACTTCATTTTTGATCATGGGTTAGGATTTCCATGTTTAAAGTTGTTTTAAGAATCACAATCATGGTTCTGTTAGATCTGAAGAAGCTTTTTTTGTATGAGAAGAGAAATGTCTTAATGGGCTCCTCCTCAGGGTGGTAGAGCTCAGCCTTCGAGATAATTTGAGGTGCTCTGACAGTAGAGCTGCTGCTGCTCTACATCAAAAAGAGTCAGATGAGGTGGTTTGATCAGCTGATTATGTTGCCTCATGGGCACATCCCTTTGGATGTTTTCCAGACATGTCCTACTAGGAGAAGACCCTGAGACAAATGAATACCTGTTGCCTCTGCAACTCGACCATGGAAAACAAGGGAGGGGTGGGATGGAGGGATGAATGAATAGATGGACAAACTGAAAATATGTACAGTATGCAAATCTTACTTTCCTTACAACAATGGGTACAAGAATTTTCCCAAATTTTACCCCACTAAGTATTGTATTCGCGTTCTTCTTGAGCATTTGAAGCCACGTTATAAATGATTCAATCCAGATTCTAACTGTATACATCATCCTGACATCTTATTGCTTCCACTGGGGGGTTTAATTTAACTTATAAATGGGGACAAGGAACATCCTTGCCTTGATTGCCATAAATGATGAAAGGTCACTGAAGTGCAACCGATAACTAACGCAGGTGCTGGGGTTGATGAGAGAAGTCCTATTTTACACTGTGCCTTGAAGAATTTCACAGAGGAAAGACAATTTAAATGTATGTCACTTGGCAGTACAGTGCTATGCAACAATATGAAAGTTGATGCAATCAAATGTCATTGACTTCAATTGATTCAATCTTTGCTAAAACCTAAAAATTTGAATCTATTTCCAGCTTTCCCTGAAGCATTTCTTGCAGAAACAAAGAAATTGCTGACTGCTGTGAGCTAGGCTGAAACATTAGTTGTGCAGGATTTTCAAATGAACTTCTCCTGGGAGTGGCACGACTTTGCAGCTGTGTAGCAACAATTCTAAGTAGGACATACTCAGCTTCAAAGAATATATTAGAGAGGCAAACACATTTTCTTAGTGTGCTGTGTAAGAAAAAGTACAGGTTCACAATGAAGAAGCATGACTAGGCACTGTTAAATAACTTCCATCTTTAAAGCACAAACCCAATGCAACTTTCGGTGACATTTGACTTATGCAAATGAGGCTTAAGCATTTATTTAGAAACTTTTAGATGATTAACATGCATGTATGCAATCATGAAGGCACTATTTTACATACACACTGTCAACAAGTACCAGTGGATAATTACACACTAATTTATATGGCTGTTTGGAGCCACTAATCAGATTGCTTTGCAATTATTAAACTGTAATCACAAAATAATCACCTAGAAATTCCCGTGGCTCTTTATGTAGGAGAGTTCCACGTGCCTGAGCGTATATATAAATATAAATGTGAACATAGCATGCATGAGTGGATTTTTTTTTTTTTTTTTTGCAAAGGCAGAGATGGCTTTGAATCTATATTAAGATGTGTGGAACTTGTAGTTTTTCTTCCTTTTTGACTCACTGAACAGATTTTAATGTAACCTTTACAGATACATCTTTAGATGTACATCTACAATGAACTTTAGAATTTAATCTTGTTTAAAAAAACCACCATAGCTAGTCAACTTTAGGAAACACAAAAATGGCTACAACTCAGCTCCCACAGCAACAAACTCTAGCTCAGTATCTGTAAAACTTACTGAGATTAATGGCCAACTTGTACGCCCATGCATAATTTGTGTTCAAAACTTTGGCATTACCAGAAGTCAACTGTCAGCAAAATTTATCATAAACCATTGAATGTATTTTAACAAAACTCCCAGGAAATAGTCACTGGAGTACCTTTATCAGTCAATCTACACTGCCTGGAAAAACAAAGTCGCCACCTGGATTTAACTAAGCAAATAGGTACGAGCCTCCTATTGGATAATAACTGCATGGGCAATTATCTTTCAGATGGCAACAAGTTATTTAATCCCATCTGGTGCAATGAGTTGCTTCTCATTTCTTAAAGAACCAGGTCAAAAGACATCGCGTGGTCATGGAAAAGATGTCAGTCTCTTTGAGAAGGGTCAAATCATTGGCGTCAAGCAGAGAAAACGTCTAAGGAGATTGCAGAAATTACTAAAACTGGGTTAAGAACTGCCCAATGCATTATTAAAAACTGGTAGGATAGTGGAGACTCATTGATTTTCAAGGAAGAAATGTGGCTGGAAAAAAATCCTGAATGATCGTGATCGGCAATCACTTAAAAGTTTGGTGAAATCAAAGCGGATAAAACAACAGTAGCACGCGGGGCTATAATTAATAGTGAAAGTAAGAGCATTTCCACATGCACAATGTTAAGGGAACTCTAGGAATTGGGACTGAACAGCTGTGTAGCCTTAAGAAAACCACTAATCAGTGAGGCTAACTGGAAAAAAGCTTCAATTTGCTAAGGAGCATAAAGATTGGACTTTGGAGCAATGGAAGAAGGTCATGTGGTCTGATGAGTCCAGATTTACCCTGTTACAGAGTGATGGGTGCATCAGGGTAAGAAGAGAGGCAGGTGAAGTGATGCACCCATCATGCCTAGCGCCTGGTCATCACTGCAAGATCTTGGTGAAAAATTGATGCAACTCTGGATGGAAACAGATCTTGTGACACTGCAGAAGCTTATTGAAACAATGCCACAGTGAAAGCATGCTGTAATCAAAGCTAAATGAGGTCCAAACATATATTTGTGTGTGACCTTTTTTTGGCAGCAACTTTATTTTTGGCCAGGCAGTGTATAGTGAGATGGCCACTGCAATCAACTGACCTTAGAAAATACAATAGTCATAATTTAATTAATCTTATACATGTTAAGCTAAAATTGAGTATGATAGCAGCTGAGAGGCTAACGTTCATAAAGTAATCCTACATCCACAACTGGAGTCAACTCAAGTTGGCTGCCATAGTTTATGGACCTTAGCCAGCACAATAATGACTATACTTCAGTCAGTTTAATAGATATTGAGCTGAAATTTGTTGTGGTAATAGCCAAAAGCCATTCTCAACGCATACTCTCACAATACTGCATGCAATTAAGCATTATATTATTTTCAAGGTCTAACTAAAACTATAACTCCATTACTCCTGAAAAAAAAAAAAAAAAATTGGTCTAAAACTCTGGCGTGCAGCAGCTGGTGATTAATGTTCCTCTAAGTAATGCTAGGTTTTTAATTTGTTCCTATTATCTTGTCCCTTTGCCATCTGTTTTTCCACAACTTTATTATAAACACAAACCAACATCCCATAAGCTGTCCCCAGCTCTATCCTGCTCTGCCATCGTTCATCCTTTGGGTTTGGTCTGAATCTTAAAAAGAGCTGCAGAATAAACAACTGACTGGCTGCTGTCACAGCATGTCACCCACCCACACACACTCAGAAGAAGAAAACACTAGGCTGACCTGCACAACACAAACACACACACAAATGCTGAGAACGGCTTTAGCCTTTAGAGGGGGGCCTCACACGGACAGCGATCTGACACCACAGAAAATATCTATGTGCTGACTGTCACAGCATCCAGCCCCCGGGTGAGGTGGCTCCAGAGAGGCAGAGAGCTGGACGGAGAGACCACAGTGGACACGCACAAACACGCATGCAGAGCTGTCATCTCTGCAGCAGCACACATACATTGAAGGAAAACGCTATGCTGAGAAAGACTGCTGTAAAGGGAATGAACAAAATATATCAAAAGGGAGAAATCTCCATTGACATTTTCTCTTAAGGATGCTTTGCTCGTCTTGAGCTCTTTCACTCCGTAAATATTTGTCAGCACTCAATGTGGTGCGTTCTAATACACATCTGAGGTATAAACAAGAGGAACTGACAGCATTTTGATCTGTCAACATCACTTAGAGGATTTCATAGACTGATTTGGGGATGCATTTACACAACTTGATGCTCTAAAGACCACAGGGCCCGAGCTTTTAAGATTTAAATCAAAACAGACAAGTCATCCATTTCCTGATTTCAGATTTTTTTTTTGTGCCCATGTCATTCTTGTTCCCTAAGTTTAATTCACCCAAAGCGGCACCGGTTAGAACATGGTCTCACTATTCCATTCATGGAATACATTTAAAAATATTTCCTCTTGGCTGATTCTTCTTTCTTGTCACAGAGTGCTGAGCACATCCCTCTCCTCTCTGCTGATGTTGGAAGGTGGTGGTTTGGTGTTGCTGAGGCAGGCTGAAACTTTGTTCCTAAGTTGTTCTGCTTCAAACTCTGCAATTTTATTGTAGCAGATGACTGATACTGTGGCTGTGATCATCTCCGTCAGAGAAATTCTTCTTGGCGCAACCACAAAGTTCAGTCCCCTGGAAAGGACCTCTGTCCCCGGCTTGGTGAGCTGTCGGTCGGAAATAAATTCTTCACCCATTTTTTTGTCTCCCTGGTGTGTGACTGTCTAGCAGTGTGTTGTCTGCCACTGAGTGTGTTGTTAAGATTGAGATGGGCTTGAAGAGTTTCCAGTAAACTAAACGTCTTTTGTTGCCAGGTCTTGGACTAACACCTGCTAAGTTCATGGCTAAAACCAATGTTCCTGTTTTTAGCATTCTACATCGCTTTACAATCTAGCTGTTTTTGTCTAGTTTTTTTTTTTTTTTTAATATCGTTTTCTTTCATTTGTTCTTCTCAATTTGTATGCTTTCTTTTATGATTGCCTACTGTTGTCATCACTCTTTGTTAAAACCAGGTCTCTCTTGTAAATGAGTCCCCGAGGCTCAGTGGGACTAATCTGTAGAAATACTGTAAAGGTTGAATGAACTTGATATGCTGTGCTAAGCATACCTTATCTGTGAAATCAATCACTTGCTGAAATGTGGTATGATCTAGGCATGCTATTAACTTTTGTCTGATGTGCTCTTCTTTGGCCTTTAAAGGCTCTATTGTGAAAATTGGTCTGTCTCAGCTGGGTCTGTGCCTTCTGAAGGAGCTCAATTGCCTGGTGCCCAGTGACATAAGATTTGAGTCACAGGCTCTGGGGAAAGGTGTCACTCTGTCTGCATCGGAGGTTGAATCTCAGGTGGTTCCTGTCTGCTCAAACTCTTAAAACTATGTAGTTTGAGGCAATCCTGGCCAAAGTGGTTCAAAATGTCCTGATGCATGCACAATAATCCAGGTAGATAAATCTAACAAGGCTGAGTCAGGTCCTCCAGATTATTCTTTATTCTTACTTCTCAACAAAGAAGAATCTATCCAGAGGACATTACTCAACCTTGCTCAATTCTCTAGAAACACCTGTAGTTATTCTTCCTTCCAAGAAACTGTCACTAAATAACCCTGATGCATGCTCAATAATCCAGGTAGAAAAATCTAAAAAAGCTAAGTCTGGTGAGTCTGGTTCTCCAGAGGACCAGACTTAGCTTTTTTAGATGTCACTAAATAAATGCATGTTTCAGCATTTGGAAAAGCTAGCTGACATAAATTTATGTTTTGAAAAGTGATAATTTTGCTCTCAATTAGTCACATCACTGATTCAATCACTGTGAAACACAAAAACACAAAAGAAGCACAAACAATGAAAAGATGTCTACTGTTGTTTGAGTTGCGCAAAGTGGCATCAACCAATTTCAAAACTCTTCCAATCTGCAGTCAGACCCATATGGAGATGACAATGACAGAAATACATTTTTCTTTTTACTTCATTCTGTGTTAAAACATGTCAGTGGCATTGCATGACAGCATATGCATTGATACTATTGTTGCAATGTATGAAATACAATTTTAGATAAAATGTCCAATGGAAGGAAGGCAATGACATTTGAGACTGTGAGCCATGTTAATTATGCGCCCTGCTGCCTTCAGATGGCTGCTGGGATTTAATGAACTGAAAAAAAAAAAAAAGCTTTTCACACAGTATAAAGCAGCTGTGTACTGTAAGAATCACTTACACTAATTAGAAGATGAATGAGCTTTGTTCTCTTTATACTGTGCATTAGTTACTTAGCTCTGGTTGATGTAATCAAAGTGTTATCACAAGAATTCACCAGTGACAGATGTTTGGAGACATACAGAGTTCTGTGGTTCTTTTTTTATTGTTCTAGTTGAGTCTAGTGGCCTTTAATCTAAGTAGAACAAACAAAGGACAGAAAATGGGAGCAAAAGGGAAGAAATGCTCAAAAAGGACAAGGACTTGAACCTGATACAAGGACTTCGAATGCTGTATGTGTCGGTGTAACAATCTGATGCCACATTTCTGATAATATTCAAAAACTTTATGCATGCCAGTCAAGTCTTCTAGTATAATGTTGTACAAGAACCTGCAGCACTGTTAACAATGGCCTGCACATGCATTTACCAATATAATGAGTATGTGCAAGCTTGCAAACTCCCGTCTGTATTTCACCCAACAATGAACTTCCATTGAAGATAAACAGGTTTTCACATCCAGCTTTGCTTTAGTTCCATAAAAACATCTAGCCCACACAAAAGACTGTTGTTTGCATTATATAGCTATCATCTCTAAAAACAGTGGATAGAAAAATTGTTACCTTTACTACTAACAGTGTAACACTATCAGTTCCACTATAATTCAACTGCTCAGACTGCTCTGCTCTTGTGACGTAAAAACAGCACTTCATAGCATAGCATAACCATAACAAGTCCAAAAGCAGTCGGACCAAACATTAAACCAAAAAGGAAATCACCTACACAACATTTTGTAATTCACTTTGATTACAAATACAACAAAACATCAATTTCGTTAGAAAGCCTACTGTTTGGCTCACAACAAATTGTGTTCCGACTAACATGTTATGCGGATTAAAGGGGGCGAGATGGTAAACATTGTTTATGCCCAGTAACAGAGTTCAGATCAATATTTAATGCCATCTGATTGTAACACAATTACTAAAAACCAGTGTAAATGACAAACTCAATCTCAAAAAAACGATAACGATAAAGTAACTGCATTTCATCAAATGTGAAACTCTTTTGCAATTAGCTTTTGCTGAGCAAAAATCAGCCAATGAGCAATGGAAGGGGATAAACAATTCCTACCAGTTTCTCTGGAAATTTGGATGAAGGCCTCCACACCGCTCTCGCCGTAGTTGCCCTCTGAGGCCAGCGTGGACACGTAGTTCCATCCCATCGCTGTGACTATGTCCATCATGGCCTGGGCCTGGTAGGAGTCCGGCGGCACCACACGAGAGAAGAAGTCGTAGCGGCTGTTGTCACTCAGCTCAGGTGCTGTGGACGCATAGCTGATCTGGGGGATCTGGAAAACAACATTTCAAGTATAGACATTAAGTTTTAATCACTACTTTTCTTACTAACTTCTAAAAAAAAATTACAAAAATGTCAAAAGATGGGCGACTACACTGGTCTTCCAAAAGCATAAACTGAGTTATTATCAAAGTGAATGTAGTAATAGTTGACAAAAAAGATAAGCTGCCAATAAAAAGCTCTCATTTTTCAACGACGGTGTCAAATACGACCGATAAAGAGGGGAGTGAAGATCTGAAGCAGCAAGAGGCACATGGAACACAGCAGGACAGACTGACAAAAAAAAAGCACAAAGACAGATGCAAGGTTGACAGAATGACAGAAGACACACACAAACACACGTGTCTCTGCTGATATGTAACGTAACAGGCCGAAGGTGTTCAATGGCTGACAGGTAGATTGATTTTTCCTCTGACAGAGGGGACAGCAAAGGAGGGAGAGGGCTCTGTACTTGTCAACATTCACAAAAACACACGCACACTGGATCGTTTAGCATTCCATAGGAGAAAGACTGATCTGGCGATCGCAGCTAAAGCATCGAGAGCATCAGCTGTCTACTGCACATCTGCACTCAAACGCATAATGAACCACAATGCTGAGCAAAAACTAACCAGCATGCAATGTGTGTGTTTGTGTAGGTGACCAGAATGTTTCTGAAGCTAATCGCTCACTGTCTTTATCCCCTTCAGGCATCATCGGAAATCTCTGCCATCCAGCATCTACCCTCGTCCCTTGCCATTTGTAAAGGTTAGGGATCAATGTTGCAGGATTTTTGACACTTTTCAAAAGGTTGTAAGCAGACATAAATGCGGTATCAAGACCAAAGCACTCGTCTGTTTGATGTGGAAAATAACCGGAAGCAAAACTTTACTGGAACATTATCCAGTTCAGTCAGTTTAGAGAAAACCAAGGAGATGATACTTTTTTTTTAAAAGCAGCAATGAAAAAATGATCACAAGATGTCCAATGAAACAGATTAAAAAAAAAAACAGTTAAAGACTCAGCATTTCTTAAAAGAATCCATACTGGCTATTGTCTTTTATGTAGAGTTTAGACCTAAGCTCATCTTGTGCCGAGATTGGACAGTGCTGTAGACAGTAACAGTGCTTTTTCATGAAACCGTGTAAATAAAGTCAGGTACAATCTCATGCAATAAAGTTCATGCTCAATAATCCAGGTACCAAATCCAATAATTCTCAGTCGGGTCATCTGGACAGTTTCTTTTTTATAG
>JARVLU010000646.1:8774051-8798870 GCA_031762415.1 Simpsonichthys santanae | reverse complement strand
TTTACTTTCCATTTTGCAGATGTTATCATTCTTGTCACTGTGTTTACCACGGACTTCCTCTGTTTGTTTACCTGAACAGTTATCTGCGTAACCCCCCAGTATGGCGGCTGGAATTCATAAGTCACGTGTCTGCAAAAGACCTATATACAAGAGTTACTTACATTCAATGCCAGCGGCTCTTCCATGAAACCTATGGTAGCTGGATCTCTAAAGGCTGGCAGCTCACGCATCCCATATTTCATCTACTTTCATCTTTAATACACAGCCAGTGGAAATTATATACAGATAAAAAGGGAGTCACATATTTCATTTCTGTAAGATATTAGAAAACCTTGACATGGGAATGGCAAGTACTTGGCAGCTACAACTCAAACACACACTTCTGTAGTCACTGTTGCCATGACAGCAATGTCACCAAAAGTTGTTTTAAAGCTACATTAAACCACTTGGGTTTGGAGACAGGGTTGCTATAGACAACCTTCAGCTACAGTATGTCATACATCAGACATTACTTAATGAGTGCATTATAAAAGATGCATCCAAACTTCCAGTCAGATAACTCTGGGTTTTGTCTCATTCCATGAAAGTGACAGATATAACCCAGTAAAGCAAGATCAGCTCATTCTTTAGCAGTCTACTGAGAGCTTAATTATCTTGTGCTTGAGTTTTTTTTCTGTTAAATTACTCCACTGCCTTCAGTGAACTCCAGAGTTCACGCGTAGGACATGCGAGAGCTGTTATTAGACTCGTCTGCCAAGAGACCACAATTGGAAACTTTCATAAAGTCCAGGATGTGAATGTATAATTCATGGAGCGCAGAGATAAACAAATCAAAGGCAGGCCAGCAGATAGACACAACCGAGGAAACAAATCATGTGCAGTCGGCTCCGCACTGTGTGAGCCTTTGTCTGTGTGCGTCTCGGCTTTTTTCACTTGTTTTGCTTTTACTCTGTGTACATTTAAATATGTGAATATCCATTTCAAAGAGGACTGAATGCACCTCTGCAGGAATATGAGCTATTCGTCTGTTTACAACAGCTACGGGAAATAAACCGAGTGACCTGGGCACAGCTGAAACTTTGATCTTTTGTTATTCTGCTCCTCAGCTGGAAAACAGACCAACACAGATGCAAGCACACCTTTGCATACACTGCATTGTCATCTTCTTGTCATATTTCTCAAAATATTACTGAATAAAAAGCAGCAAAAAAAAACTTTAAAGCAGTAATAGGGCAGTGTCATCCATTGCTGTTTGTTGCAAGCTTAGACCCAATACTGTCTTCTACATCCATACCTGTGTTTTCTAAAAATAAAAGCAGAACGAAAAAGACAACATCACTGCTTACAATAATATAGTCCCTTGTGTATTGGTGAGCAAGAAATGCAAAGTGTGTACAAGCACAAGAACCTACTTAGGCTGAACGCGTCTAAAGTCACGTAACATTTGAGCGTTCCAAATCATTCATGCGCTGCGAGGTTTTTCAAAGCAAGTGGAGCTGGAGGTGGAAAATTAACGACTCGGTTCCCCCACATGGCCGAGGAGGAAGATTATTCCTCCAATCCCTTTAATTCCATTTGCACTAATGAATATGTGCGAGAGGATGCGAGAGGGGGGGGATCACGAGCGTTAAAACGGAGCGGGCTGATGTGTTGTTTTAATTAACACCTTCTTACTCTCACATGCTTATCAGCAGAGTAATGCATTGTTTTTGTGTCTCGACACACAATTGTCAGTAATTATGTCATTGAACCGATTTCTAATTAATACTCATTGAAGTTCCAAATTCATGCCACTGGCACGCTCATTAAGGGGTCAGTCTGTCAACTTGATCCAAGCTAAATATCAGTAACATTGTTGGAGCGATTAAATCGGTTTAAGTAGACAAACTCATGTTTCCATTCGAATAAATCCTATTAGGCTTAATAAAGCAATAAACTAATAACATATGAAACACCTCAGTAGAAGTTCTTGATTTTGACAGTGCAACAACTAAGGGTAGGAGTTTTATTCTACTTTTTGATGCATCATGAAGCCTCCACAGATAAGCAACACTAGCCAACACATAAATGGTTTTAACTCAGTCAGTTATGTGGAAATAGAGGTAAAATTTAATGTTGCAGTATGCAAGAGACATTCCCAACATAAATTTGAGCACTAATTCATCATGCACGATATTGCATGAGATTGTGCATAGTGTATTTTACATGGTTTGACCAAAACAGCTACAAGTATGCCCTCTCTCAAGAGGGGCTCCTAGTCTAAATTTCAGCAGGAATGGTGGTGGGGGATATGCACACCTTCAAGAAATGCTACACATTTACCAGTAGTTTATATGCAAACGTTAGTTTAAACTAAATGTGACCTGAACTGTACGGGCATGTAAACCCAACAGAAAGATGTCAACAGATGCATTCAAACAGAGTAAATTAACGTGTGTACACAGCTAGATGTGTGAAAATATTCCAGCTTGAACATAGCATGATTGGTTATAATTAAAGATGTGAACCCAGACACGGCGCGTTTGAAATATTTATGCATTTATTGTGATTTATTAATTTATTGTTAGATTTCCACAACTGCATACAAGAATGGCTGAACATGTGTGAAAAAACAATCACTTGAGGTTTTGTAGAAGCAGGGACCCAGATGTTTTAATCTTTGGGTAAAGAAGTGATCCAGTGATACCATTAAAAGCTCAAATGTTTAGCTCTGGTTAGCAGCAGCTCTACTAAGCAACAGGAGAGTAAAACAATTTAATTCTTAAATGTTAAACTCTTTACAGGTCTTTTTTTTAACTCCCCATTTCCATTTTTTAAATATTCACAAAATATTTTTTTCACAACAACAAATAATACAGTACAGTAGTCCCTTGCTACTTCACAATTCGTTTATCGCAGACTCGCTCTATCGCGTTTTTTCAAAATAAGATTGAACATGATACACAATTGGCTGAGTGATGGATGAGCTGCACGATCGGCATGGAATTTTTATTTAAAATAAATTTTAAATTATTTAGCACCTGCTGCACATTTGTGCAGCCCAGAGCTGCAGAATTTTTTTTTCCTCCTGCACTTTTGTGCAGCCCTTACTGCTGCAGCTGATCAGCTGCTCACCATGCAGAGCTGAGAAGTGGGCGTGGCCAAGATGCTTGCAGCTGGCAAAGAGCAGAGGAGGCAGGAAGCAGAAATCATGACGTTCTGTGCTCTTTTAGAATGTTTAATTTAGAAACATTGTTTAAAATATTGCCTGATGGTGGGAAGGGTTTAAAACGCTTTTATATATAAATACTGAAATAAACTACTACTTACTACTTGTACTACTATTCCTATTTAGCGATCCCCCGTGATAAATGAGGGACTACCGTAATAATAATAATCATAATAACTGTTAATAACAATGATAATGTTGCCACAACAACAACATATTTTCAACCATTAGTATACCTTAAAGGATTTTTGACTTTCCTTTTTTTTTTTTTTTACTCCAGTCCAGAGTTTTGTGAAAACCCTCCAGACCACCGGACCCTTCAGAATCTGTATCTGAACACAAGGCCTCGTTTTTTGTCAAACTTACTCGTGTCTCCCAGTCTTTGAACGGAGTTTTTCAAATAACTCCACCCGTTATAGAATTGTTTATTCTAAAATTGTCATTCGCCTGTACCAACCAGCTGCAGGTGCACGCTACTCCCGGTAATGGCAAATGGTCTTCAGATAAACTGTCAGCTGTGGAGCATTTCATTCTGCAGCCTGCATCCATGTCAAACATGTTTTTGGTACTAAACGATCACTTGTGCACGTTACATGCGAGTTCCTGCTCTTTACATCCAAACTTAAAGGATTTTGCCAGACGAGACGAGAGGCGAGACTCTGCAGCAACTCTGGTCGGGGAAGACGTCCCTCTTCTGAGGCTGAGTTGAAAAGCGTGTCAATGAATATTTTCAGTGGCTAAAATATTATAGTCAATAAACATCTTGTGTGCTAATATAAAAATGTAAATTTTAGCAGTAAAGTTAAAAATAAAAACCATTACAGAGAGAAATATATAATTTTATGATATTATAAATATGGCATTAAAATAAGTTTTACAGTGCTTTCTAATGTGGCTGATTTGTCCCCCTCAGAATATGAACAGTAAAGTTACTGTGAGGTTATGAATGTGTTTGAAAAACTGACAAAATAAAGGATTTGTAGTCTTTTCAGGAAAAGAAAAATCTTTTCTATTGACTGCACCAAAATAAATTAAAAAAATCAAAGCATAGACAAAAATAAAAGTGTGGCTGATTTTTTACCAAAAGATGATGCACGGATTAATTAACATAAATTAGAGTTAAACTAACCTAAACCTAAGTCTGAGCAGAAAAATAAGATTATTTTTAAATAAACCTAATGCTGAGCTTACCGCCATAAGGACAGAGTGTTTATGTCGAGAATAATTGATGCATATTTTTTTCTTCTTCTTGGATAGTTGCAGCACTAGTTTTACATTTCAGATACTATTTAGATCTAATAACAGAACTTTGACATATACACACAGTTTTATGTCTAAGAACTAAAGATACATAAAACATTTAAAGCATATTCTTAAATATTTATTGAGAATAACTTATTCTGCATGAAATGCTAAAGGACTGCAGTACAGTTCACCTCAATCCCTTTTCCCCCCAAATCACCTGTGTCTGTTCAGTAAAATCCAATAGAAGCCTAAAGACTTCCTTAAAATTAACAGAAACTAATCAATTTCATAATGTTTTGCCACAGGACAAAAAAAATACATTTAATCAATATTGGTTTTCATTTACAATATTTGATTAAAGTGGATGGAACAAATTCCCCTGATCTGTAAAAAGAATAAATTCATGATGGATTCATGAACCGTACTGCAGGCTACACAACAACTACTCAAAGAGCTCAAGCTCATGTTTCCCCTCGTGTAAACAATCAATACACACAAGAATGCTGACGTCTCATGTAATGAGAGGTTAAAATAAAGCCTGTCTTTTGTTTTTATAAATAATATCTACAATAACCAATTGTGGTATTTCCCAGTATCTTGTGGGAGAAAAAAAAAAAAAAAAACTTCAGAAGTGAAACCAATGTAATCCAATAAGTCCTGTCACAAAAGACCATCAGGTCTGCCCCTTTGTTCCATAATAGCTTTGGCAATCGAGGGGAACGGTTCCATCCCTCACTATAGATCCATCTGAATCCCACAAAGAGAGCTGAACTGATAACTAAAAGACAGATTTGGACCCTAACAGACCTGGAGATCCAGATCAGTGGCTTTTTGTGCGAGTCTTTTCACCTGTAGATCAAGTTTGAAGTATTTCACTTCAAAAGTATTTGGTTTGAAGCGATCAAGACAACAAGAATGCTATATAAGATCAGGTACACCTATTTCTGTAATGTCAAAAACTTCAATTAAAGCAGCAACATAAAATAAATCTCTTAAAATGCCAATAGGAGTGCTGTCCAAAACTTATTGTTAAAATACAGTGTTTGGCTTTTGTTATGTACAGATTGAAAAAAAATGTGATTATGACCTAAAATGGCCCTTGTGTGCATGTGTATTTGGCCGTATTGGAGCTGTCGGGGGCCAGACACTGAGCATTAGCTTGATAGATGGCAGTGGTGTAAGGCTAATTAACCCCAGTGCTTTACACACACAGATCGCCTCAGTATCGTGCACACACACCCAGTGAGAAGAGGAAATGTTGTATAAGCACAGTTATACTGACGCGATCATTGTGGCGGGACTCATGTTGGTATGATCCACACACACACACACTTCTGTTTCTGGTCTCTCCACCAGCTCATATGTAGCAACAGTGCTGCAGAAATGGGTGTTGGTTGGTCAAAATCAGTTAGCACTTCATCAACTATGACATCAGTGATAGAGCACTTAAAGTTGTAGTAAACCCCTATGAATATTTGAGGGGGAAAAAAGGACAAAGGTCATTTTGGTCATGCCAAACAATGACCAACTGATCAATTTTCAGGCTTAACTAATTTCTCTAAAATGGCATACAGCTATATTAAAGAGCAATACATTCACTAATAATAAATTAATCTACTTCTGTGTGACAGTTTATTTAGTGGGCAGCACGGTGTCGCAGTTGTAGAGCTACCACCTTTCAGAAAGCAGGTCATCCCGGTTCAAATCCCAGCCGGGGGACTTTCTGGGTGGAGTTTGGATGTTCTCTCCGTGCATGTGTGGGTTTTCTCCGGGTACTCCAGTTTCCTCCACAGATCAAAAACAGGCATGTTACTGATTGGTAACTCTAAATTGTCCCTAGGTTTGAGAGAGAGAGTGAATGGTTGTTTGTCTCGTTTGTCTCTATGTGTCCCTGTAATGGACTTGTGACCTATCCAGGGTGTCCACCTCTTGCACAGTGATGGCTGGACATGGACACCAATGATCCCTACGACCCATAAAGGAAGAAGAGGGTAAAGATAATGGATAAATGGGGTTTATTTGTTGTTTTATAAAAAAAATAAAAAATAAAAAAAGTTATGAAATAAATGTACAGAGCCTGTGCAAAGACTTTTGCACATACATTTTTGTAATAACTAAAAAGTTTGGTTGACAAAAACTTTGACCAAATAAATAGCCTTGTGCTAAAATTGTAAATGTTTATTATTAACCTGTGTAGTGCTCTCTCTTGGTTTGAGAGAGGAGTTTTATAAGACTAAAACATATAATATTTGGCCCTCCTTTGGCTAACCAATAGCCAGACTATCCCTTAAAGCAATTTTACAGTCCTGAACTGAGAAGTAACAGGTTTTGGGTGCATAGAAATCATACGTACAAAGAAGACGCATAGTTTTGAAGAATTATTATCTTACTCAAAATGCAACTCAGCACTTTAGTACCCAGCCATGGCTTTTATTTAATGACGATCGAGTTGCCACTGAGAGACTTCATGGGGTAAATTACCAGAATCATGAGAGCAGGGGCTGAGACTCTTGCTCCTATTAACCCTGGTGTCTATGCCTGAGGCCATTCATCTCATTTGTTCCTCACCATTATTTATTTATTTATTTTTTTGTCTTTGCAATGCTCATAAAAATTGCAGGTTCATCAGTTGCAGAGTTCTGTGTGTAAAGATGACAATGTGAAAAACACAATAACCAGGAAATGTTTGAAAGTGCAAAATTTATAAAACAGAAAAACAGAAAACTAGCATTGGGTGCAACATATTCACCTGGCAGGAAAGTTGGAAATAAAGTCCAAATGTTGGAATATTTTAATGACACTAGCATTACTTGAAGGAACGCACGCTTCTATGGTACACCAACGTTTTAAGCAAAGATCGTGCATGATCTGAAAGCACTCAGCATGTCTTTGCAAAGTCTTTCAGCTACTATCACACCAAATCTTCAGCTCCATATCATTTTAATTAACTGGCATAAAACCATTTAGTTAACCTAGTTCAATTAGCTGTAGAGGTTATTTTGAATTGGGATGAAACCAAATGAGAATTAGAGAAATTGCATTTCTTGCAAAAATGCAATGTGAATGCTTATTGCAGAAGAACTTGCTGAGAAACAGCTGAAATTTTGATTAAAAACATGATGAAATGTAGCTGAAATGGAAGAACAAGCCTAAATCAGCTGAAGAAAGCTGAAAGAACATAAATTTGCTGAAATTGGTTTGAATAAGCAAAAGATTAGCACAAAAATAGAAATTTAGCTAAAAATAAAAGGCTGCAATTAGAGGAAAAAAATGGCCGAAATGTAGCTGAAATGCAGAAATAAGCTTAAACTACCAGAAAGAAGTTCTGACAGAGCTGAAATGAGTTAAAATGTGGAATTAGCTGGCAAAGCTAAATTTAGCTTAAAACAGCTAAATAGTCAGTGAACTAGCATAATAAGCAGAAACTCGCAGAAATCAGCTTAAAGGCATATAAGCTGAATTTAGCAAAAAGTAGTTAGAAGAAGCACAAAAAGTAGTTAGCAGAAAGGAGCAAAAAACAGCTGAAATTGGCTGAAAGAAGCCAAAACAAAGTTTAAGCTTGAACAAGGAAGCTGAAAGAAGCTGAAGCAGAACAAAATGTGAAAGAAGCAGTAAAAAGTTGTAAAAAGATCTAAAGATGAAGGATGTAAAATTAGATCAATTCATTTTTATGAAGAAAAAATGCCAGAAAAAGATAAATATTTCAAAAAGCTAAAGTCATAGCAGGATTGTCCTGAAAGAGCTGAACGTTCTGATTTATGATTTGTCGTTTTGCTCCACAAATACTGTGGAACGAGAAAGATGTCAGAAATGTACGGAGGAAAAATGGATAGCAACAAAGCTTCATAAGTGTTCACACTATTAGTTATAGATGCACATTCAGGAATCAATGAGTTAAATTAAGTCCTCCCATTGATTCATGGGATTTTGCTGACAGAAAATAATTACAAAAATCGCTCATGGTCGTTCACGACTAACAAATACACCTTCCTTTTTTTGTGTTGTCTGGTTTTGTGTTACCTTTTGCTTTAGTCAAATTTCTTGGGACATGAACTTGTCAGCAATAAATTAATCTAAATCATCTGGAAGTTTGAATACGGATGCAACTTTTAACCTCGATTTGTGTAATTCAACATTTTCACGAGTGAGGGCCGAGCAATCATTGATGGAAATGCCTATCACCTGCCACCTTTCATACAGTTTCTTTAAAATGTGACGAGTTGTGCTTGTAGTCATTGGAAAAAAACACAAAGCCAGTGTGATTTAATGGTAAAAGAAAGAGGAATAATATTCACCTTTATCAGTCTCAGCTCATTTCTCTTTCTCAGTGACCAAAATGCTACTTCCACTGATTATGAAGTTCCCTGTATGGTCTTGTGCACAATGCAGCAAACTCAGAATAGAAAAGTTGCATTTTTGCTGAAAAGCATGTATAAAAAGGTTAAATAATGTGCAGCAAGGAACACGTTTAAGGAGGAAACATGACAAACTTTGAGGGACAAAAAAGTCTGCAACAGAAGAAACAGCAGAAACAAGTGCCAATGAGCATCAAGCAGGGCAAAATAAATGATGACTAACTTCCTGCAGCAGTGAAAAAGGGGGGATACAGAAATGACTGGGGAAAAAAAAACAACAACAACAACAATAAGTGGGACAGATGAGAGAGAAATAATGAGGGTGTGTTTAGCAGAAGCATAAGGACTAAAGAGGAGGCAGGGGAAACAAAGGGAATAAAATAGGACTGATGAGAGGGAAACTATGGGACGACAGATGCTAGAAGGGGAGACAGAGGAGATAAAGACAAAGGAGCTGAATGAGAGGAAACTGAGATAATTGGTGCAACACAATAAACAGAGGAGGGGGGTGACGCAATGCAAAATCCAAGAGAAAAAAAGAAAGTAAAGAAATAAAATGGGTGTTTAAAATGCCAAGACGTTTTGAAAAACAGAGATGACAGTGATAAAAGATGAAAATCAAAGCAAGAAAAAAAAAACATCCAGCTGCATGCCAATGAACAACAGTGAAAGTTGAGCTTCATTTTAATAAGAAAAACAAACAAAAAAAAAATGAAGAAAACGACAAAGAATGAGCAAAAGAGGTCCGTTCAAAATGTCTTCCTGTGGGTTTGTTAACTTCCACATTCCCTTTCTGTTTCTTTTTTCATACTTGAGAAAAAAAAAAGAAACGGAACGCCATATGTCAGCTTGATTGTGTAATTAAGGAATAGATCCATGTACAGTCTGGAGTGATAAAGTCTGAAAGGTTGAAAACTGAATGAAGAACGGAGCTTTCTCAGCCAGTTTTATGTGGGAGACTCGTGTACGAGCGAGGGAGTGAATTAATGGCCCGGCGAGCTATTAATTCCCAGGAGCTCTTCAGTGGCAGACTGTTGCAGAGAAGGTCTGATGGTGATAATGCCTCACCACTGAAGCCAGGAAACTGGTCCAGTGAGAACGTTTCACCCCCGTCTGCTCTGTTTTCTACTGTTCAGGGACTAATAAATACCGTAGTCATTATGAGTTGGTTTCCATCATGGAAGAAACTGATCATACGATGTCCAAAAAAATAAATAAATAAACAAGTCTGGGCATCCTTTAAATGAGTTGATATTAAATGTCCCCTTTCAACCCAGAGTTTTAGACTAAAATCATCTTCTGTTGAGAAATGACATCACTGAAGCCGTTACTGTACATGTTGTGAATGACTCTCAGCTACTACCTTATCATATTTTGCCTCAGTATTTGTTAAATAAACTTTCTAGTCATTTTTTTGTTGACTAATGTCAATTAGCTGTGGAGGCCATCCTGAAACTGGATTAAATTCTAAAGTTAATAAGTTGTATTTCCAAAAAAATACTTTTCCAAGTTTCATTAAAACTAATCAAGGGTTCAACAATGTTCAATGAGCTCATCTGGACTTTTTTTTTTTTTTTTTTGTGCTGAGATGTATTGTCCTTCATCCAAAGGACATGAACTTTTGTGATCTGAACCATTTTGGCATGGCTGCCTTTAGAGGAGTTGAGTGGGAAACTGTTTTTGTTTACCCACTATGGGAACAGGTGCTTGTGGGACTTCAGTTTGTTTGTGGCTCCTCAGACTGAAGAAGTCCTTTGGATGAAGAACAAAACATCTCAGAAAAAAAAAAAAAAAAAGTGTCCAGCTGACTTGACTGAACATCTTTGGAATTGTATCTGGATTAGTGAGCATGAACTTTGGTCTAATCAAGGGTTCATTGTTTTCATTTTTTTTTCTTCCATCAACGGACAGTCACATGCTCATCGCACACACAAAGACAAAAACATCCCTCTACCTTTTGGCTGTGGGCAATAATTAATTTCTGTCAATTTTGCAGATCTGTGAAAAGCAGAATATTTTAATAAACATCTGTAAAATCCCCTCAGACGCATAAGTAGCACTGCCAGTGGTTGTAGTTTCGTTCTTGAATTAAACTTAATTGCTTCAACTGTTTTTTTCAAACCTTTTCTAGACTCTGTTATTCATCTAATAGTTTGATTAAATTTATGGACTAAAACAATATTCTAAACATAATTTAACTTTGTCTCAACTACTTTGAATGTTTTGGAAGCACATACTGTCCAGATCCAGCTATAAAATAAAACTTGTGTTGATCAGCCTTTAAATCAAATACTGCTTTTCCACATTTGGAAGCTGTTGCAGGTAAATTGTAAAACCAATAATTAGTTTAAAGTGGTCTGAGTGTGAAAGTAATAAGTAGAATCTGAAGGCATGCGAGGGACTTCTAATTAAGATGAGGGAAGGTTGACTTGCTGTAATCACACAGGAGACACGATGAAAGGATCGGATCACAAGTCACTGGAACAAAGGTATTGACCAGGTATGGATCTTGTTTTAAGACATCTTAAGCCAGTCTACTTGACTCTCTAAGAATCTGTTAATTTATAGTGAGTGTGTTCTTAAATATATAGCTCCAGTCTTTCAAAGCAGGGTTCTGTGAAGAGGTAAGGAGCACATACCTGCTGTAAATATTTTCATAAACAGCCTACAATAAGAGAAATAGGGTTTGATTCTGACTGGACTGGTGAGCTAATGGACACATGAGAAAATAAACTGCTGCCATCCTGAAGTAACTCTAATCTAACATGTTTGGTTTCAGTGGATGGCATTTTATAAAATGTATTCTACTGAAAAGTTCACATTATAATTGTTTTAGTAACAATGCGATATATATTCCTGCAGGAAATGTCTCAACAGACATTAATGAAGATAGATGAAGCATTTCTGTTTTTGGGAACAGCCATTTTGTTTTTTAGAGCCAGAGTCCACACACTAACAATGTGGGTCAAACCCTCAATGCACAAGTCTGGTCTACACACCCTCCCAACTTGCTAGCAGGCTGTCTTATTGTTAATCAGAATAATCGGCTTTATCCTCATTGCACCGAAGCGCAAAAAAAATTGCATTTTCAGTACAGCCTGTCCAAGAGAACAACATTAACAACATAAACAACAACTGACATGGTGAGACTGAGGTGTCTGAGGCCGTGTTTAAAACTTCTCCAAGATCTATTCCTTCCAACCATCTGTGAACACTGCCAGAAAGTTCCACAGTCCTGTCTGCTCAGCTCTGATACAGGTCCACAGATGGTTTGCACAGAGTCTGTGCATTGCCAAGCCCAGCATACACATTTCAGACAGCTTCAACAGTTGCTGACATTCCCAAATGTGTTGATAATCCAGATTTCAACCAACTCCAAAAGCAGAATCCATTTATTATAAATCCAATTATGTTTCCAATGTAAGAGGACTCTCCTTCACCCTGTCTTCTTGTTGAGACAATTTGATCAACTGTGTTGAGAGACCAGCTGAACAAATTCATAGTTTACAATTTGGAAGGTATGCAAAAAGGGGCTCTGAAAAAGGTTTACAAGACAAAGAGAAAAGCAGAGACAGAGAGGAGGAGGAAGCATCTGCCTTCGCCGAGAGCAAGCAAAAAAAAAAAATTCCAGTGTAACACGTTTCTTTAAGTCTCAAACAGCTATTTGAAAATAAACGTATTTAAGAAAATAACTGAACATACAACAACAATGTAAGAACCATGTGAATCAACAAAAAGCACATGAAAAATAATTATCTGAAGAATATTTTAATTTTATAGTGAGGAAAGTGTCCTAATCATTTACATGGAGGGGTGGGATTTAAAATTTGTACAGCAGCTACCATCCAGAGTGACTTCAACTTTGTGCTTTCAGTTCCGTCTCTTGTTGTACCTTGATGGTCTGCACAGGAAATGCTACAGCTAGCTACAGCCACTGCTATTTTTTTTTTTTTTTTTTTGTAAATACCCACACAGTTCTATATAAATAATTGTGTCATGCAATGCTGATGACAATGTAGATTGTTTGCATAACTTGTGAATTTTTTGGGATGGATTGGAGTTGTGTTCTGAGATGACAGCAAACTGCTTACATCTGGACCCTGTTTCAATTAGCTGCTAGCATTTCATGTAGCCAGAATTTAACTATTTCACCAAATTGAGAATGTTCAAAGAACCATCTACAACAGGTAACATTTTAAATAATTGTTAACATTTCTCTGAACCTTACTCCAAACATATATGATGAACTACTGCTTAAAATATGAATGCACCACCTTAAAACTGCCCAACATCATTTTCAGTGTCCCCATATGAGTAAAAGAAATGCATATACAAATACTTTGTGAAAGGTAAAACTACAAAAGTCTTGGCCTGCTGCAGGTCTTATTCACTCAGAACTGTTATAAATTACACCCAGTTTTGCCATGGCTCCTAAATTATCATTCATCACTAAAGGTAAAAGTAATGATGTTTTTGTCTGCCGTGTCTGCTCCAATAATAGTAATAATAATAATAATAACAAATTAGTCAAACTATGGCATGAAAAACAACTGCAATATTCAGTCTTTCAGAGAATAACAGGCTAATTAAAGGCCATGAACCAGCAAATGTCTAAACTTTCATTAGGCAATGTCTGTGCTTGTGCACGCAACTTTAACGTACCTCCTGCCAAAATCTGAGGCAGGGATTGTGAGAAAGTCAGAGGCACAGCTCCTGAGACTATAATCTATATTATATACATTAATACTTCAACACGTTCATTCTCAAACAAACATACATGAAGTTAATTACACTTTAAAACACGGTGCCTCACATTCTGTGACCAACGCAAACTGCCATGCTGAAAACAAACGCCCATCTGTTCTCACCTGACTGTGAATACAAATTAAGCAAGGATGACAAATACACAAACACGTTCCAGAAATACACAAACAACATGGTGCCTGTAGAGAAAAATATGTCTCCGTCTTATTTTTAACCATCGCTGAGCATTTATCGGTGAGGGCAATTCAACAGACTGCTTAAAGCTGCACCGAGCACACACTGCTGTCATATCTGACATGACAACACAGTGATAAACAGAGGTATCTCAAACAATTTTAATGGCTCCAAAACCTTTCTGAACAGATTATACGACTGAGAAATGTTTGCAAAATGTTTTCTAAGTGAGCTGCCAGACTTGCCATGAAGCCGTGACATGTAGTAGATTAAGTCAAGCGAACTGGCGTCAAATGGAGAAACACATTTAGAGCAGGAATTAATGATTTGACAGCTGAAAATCTGTTGCTACATTACAGTAAGGGGTGCACCATTTAAAACGTATCCAATTATAATGATGGAGCTGGTAAATTAGAGAAAAATCTGTCACTGTGATTCCGGGGCTGTTTTTGATTAAGCTCCGCCTCCCTGAACCCAAACAGTCTAATGCATGACTGGTTCAGACAACAGACTGAAACGGCACAAATCTGACTGGATGGTGTTGAATGCAGACTGTAAGAGCTGAAAAACCTTAGCAACTGTTCTAGCTCGACAATAAACAACTGTGTCATTGGCATAGAAATGTAAGGATGCATCAAGAAGGATATTACTTGTGTAGATCATGAAGAGGGTGGATCCTAAGACTGAGCCTTGTGGTACACCATTGTTGACAGACAGCAAGAAGAAGTACCATTATGTTGAACACATTGCTTACGATCTGACAGATAATTAGAGAACCAACCACTAGTTATAGTAAATTTATAGTAAATCTGTCCGTTATAACCATAGCACACCCAAAAGACACCCATAATCCAAAATAGTGTACATTAGATCAGGGGTTCCCAAACGTTTCCATGCCATGGCCCCCCAAACAGCATTAGCTTCTGGATGAGGCCTCTCTCACAAACCCACAAACAATGCACAAAATATGCAACGAAACATCAACTTTTAGAATGTTTTAACTTGTCTTCACTATATTCAATTAATTAATACAGCTGCTGAGCATAAAATGTTATTTATTTTGAAGAGTAAAGCAGCTTGATACATTTGACTGACAGCCAATCAGAAAAATGAGCATGGTGAAAAATATTTCTATATACTGTATTATAAAATAGGTTTTAAAATAATTATTGAAAAATAGATTCAATTTTATTACAGTAATTAATAATAATTAAAATATATACTGTATATTTAATAATTTTAGCTTTTTTTAGTTTTCTTCTCTCCAGCTTTCTGAGGCCCCTCTAGAGCCCCACGCCCCCCACCTTGAAAAACAATACACTGGACATTAAACAGTCTGTTGACTCTATTTTACCTCATACTATGTTTAAATTGAAAGTTAATTCAAAACTCGACTTTGCTACAGAAACTCACAAATTCAAATGTGGTGAGGTGACAATGTATTGAATTCAAGTGGGGTGTTGAAAAACATTTTTTAAGTATTCTTATTACAAAAAATGTATTTGATAAACTCACAATAGGCTTTGAAATGTCAAAGCCTATTGACAAGCCTACATCTCAAAGGATTTGATATGTATTTTTCAAAGCCAAAAAGTAAAAAATAAAATTAGAAAATTTACTATTTCAAACTGAATGGACCGGAAATAATTTTTCCTCTACATTACCAGCACAGCCCAGAGTTTAATCAAAGTATTGCTGTGATTGTAATTGTAAAGCAAAAAGACAATACAAGCCAAATCATGCTTTTTTTTTTTTTCCTGTAACCTTTTCCCAAAGATTTGCAAGAACACTGGGGGTAAAATATGCTGCTTGCAATCTTCCCCAAATTCAAGCGGACATATGACACATTTTGTACCAAACAGGAGAAACTTCTGTGGCTTGAAAATTACTAAAAGCAACATTGTTTCTGAGACTTCAACTATAAGAGACTAAATACTTGTCATCCTTAATGATGTGGCTGATAAAAGTTGTTTCCCCCCCTTTATTTAACCAAATATAAAACCCTATTAAGATCAAGATCTCATTTGCAAGAGACCTGGGCAACAGTAAACAGCACACATTATAAGAGTCACAAATTATTGCCTGTGGCCCTCAAACCCCAGTTATTTTTAATAGAACATGACCCACTTACAACTGAAGTTGAATAGTCCTGTTTAACGAGATCTGAGCTAACAGATCCAGCTAAATGCTACAGAAACTTTAAACACACTTCTTGTAAAATAACTAGAATACTGTAGAGGCTCCGATATTTTTAAGTATTACCTCTTATTTCAAAGCTCCTCTGTACCTTTGTGGAATACATATAATAAATATTAGCCTGCTGATTTCCACATCGACTATTGTAGCATCAAAGCATTTGGGTCAGTAACGCTGACTTTGATTCGTCTCATTTCCTCTGAAAATACCTCCGTCTGATCTTACTCATATGTCCTAATGTTTCTGTATTTGAATAATATATTCCTCCCCTGCTGCACTGTTTCACCAACCTAAGTCTAAGATGCACACGAGGCAGCAGAATAATTGATCTGTGCCAGCCACAAGCACCTCCTTTATGACTTTGGGTTTCCTGCAGCTGCACAAAGTGTCACTGCAGGTTTTGTGTAATTCAAGTGCAAGCGTTGCCATTCAGTTCAGGATTCCTGGCATGTACATGCAACTTCAAATGCCAACAATTCACAAAAACACAGACGCAAATCCACGATGAAGGGCATCCCATTCTTTTTCGCTTCACAAAAGCACAAATTGGAGCATGCAAAGTAAAGTTGAGAAGTTATGAATAAGTTCCATGAAGGTATTCCCCAGCATCAACGTCCTTAGGCACATATTCCTACTGTTTAAGTTGAAAATAAGCCTCATACATCATGTAAACACCAGCAGACCTGCATAAAATGCACTTCAGTTCTGTTTAATGAGAAACAGCTCAGCAGCTAATTAAAATCTAAAGCAAAAAGTCTTCAAACACTTGTCGGGAATGTATAAATGAAGTGGATGCTTTAGAGGTTTTGAAGACAAAACAAAAATAAACCTTGCTGGTGGCGGACAAAAAACAAACTAACTGAAATGACAAGCATGTAAAGCATCTGTGACTGAATGAAGTGCATTTTTTTAAGAATAAGGTAGGAAGCAAGATTTATTGTCGGGTGTTGCATCTATGAATAATAATGTCTGTTTAAAGCATTTAACCCCTCACAAGAGATCCATCACTAACCCAGCTGGTGACCAATTTTATCACCCAATTAAAGTTTAACAGCATCAGGAGAACTTATGATAAGCCTGTCAGTAAAATCAATTAAGGCCTGTGCTGATTCAACGTCACCGCTGGGTTTTCCAACACCAAAACCAGCTCATATTAACACACACACTTACTCTGGATACATCAGAAGACAGCTTGTATAGCTTACGTTACATACATGTTTGTACTTTAGCAAAGTGCTACACTCACTGCTAGAATTATTTGAGATCTTATATATGCTATATATATATATATATATATATATACATATATACACACACACACACAAGTAGTCCTCGACTTACGGCGGTCTCTACTTACGGCATTTCGGACTTACGGCTCTGCCCCCAGTGATGTCATCACACCTTACGTAGTCTTTTTTATGCAGCATTTTATGTTTTTTTGTTGTTTTTTAGAGAATTTTGTTAGCTAACTGCTTAGAAACACATTAACACACATTAAAATACATTAAAACGGTGTTCTAAGTTGTTTTACATTGAAGAAAAAAAAACGTGTTTAAAAAGACGTAGCGGCTGCCATGTGCTTTCGGTTTCGAGTTACGGCCGAAAATCCGGACTTACGGCGCCATGTGTGTTCGGCTCCGACTTACGGCAGAATCGAGTTGCGAACGGTCCTTAGGTCCGGAACCCGTTCGTAACTCGAGGACTACCTGTAATGTCAAGCAAACAAATAATTGTTTTAGGCACTTATCTTGTTGACTTTAGAGGATATGCGCAGCATTCCTCCTTCCTTTTTTCCCCCCTGTCTGTGCACTCCTGGACCACCGAGGCAGCGAATACTTTTGAAATGCAGCTGATTTGACCGTCAAAGTGCATTTATTAAGTAAAAGTTAGACTGAGACACACCTTTACTATAATTATGAGAAAACAAATAATTGTTTTTAAATGTTAATCTTGATAAATTCTTGTTAAAGTCCTCCAGTGCATGTTCCTGTGGCCGCCAATTGGCAGCCAACTGATTTTTGGCACAACACCGGCCCACATTTCTGGGTTGTCAGCTGTGACACATAATAGATGCGACGTATACAGCGAAGCAATGTATGTATGGATTTTCCACTTCATTAGACATATTTGGACTGATGGGATTTATAGGGCGGTGCAATGTGTACGGCAGAAAATACGGTAGCTTAAGTCCAGCCCATGTTTCAACAGCTGAGTCTGGACTTCACCTGAGCTGTTGTAGCGCCTTGAATTTGTTCATTTTTCAGCCATGCTGCTGTCTGAGATCAAAGGAATTCATGATGGCCTCAGTGACTGCAAGGTGTGCACGTCCTGCGTCTGTTAAACAAACCCAGATCATCAACCTTCCACCACTGTGCTCGACAGATATTATGAGGTCTTTGGCTGATTTGCAGCGTTTGTTTTTTTAAATAAGGATCTGTGCATTACGTCAAACGTCTACTTTAATCTGTCCGAACAATATTGTTCCTGAAATCCCACCACTGAAAAGACTGTCAGCTAATTTTATCTTAAATGCTTTTCACACACATCTTTTCCATTTTGACTCCACTTTTGTTTATGAATTCAAGACTTGTTAGACTCTGTTGTTTTGCACTTGAGGTTAGATTTAATCATTTTAGAATCTAGTGAAACCAGATCATTTTTACTATGAACTGTCCTGTTTACCACGACTGTAAACGATTTAAATATATTTTAGCACTAAACTAACATGTGAAGCAGCAACAGCAAACTTAAAACTTACATCATCCTTGTTTGTTTTCCCCAATTCATCCTGCAGTTTATTTTGGTGCAAGGTTTTTGTACGCCATCAAAAAGAAGGATTACAATGTCTTTAAATTTGTTAAATATAACATTCATAGGCAGATTTGCAATCTAAAAGTTTTTTGTTTGTTTATTATTTGCATCTAGTCACAAACCGTGCCTGTAAAGGTGCAATTTGGCAAAAGATTGCAAAATTGTACTGATTGACAGCAACAAACACAACGGGCTCATTTTATTATTCACCGAAGCCACAGTGTTAGCAAACACATTGATAACTTACACAAAAACATTGTAGCGTGCCATGAATCATGTGCAGTTTTATCAGTACCTCTGGAGTTCATTTTTAAACTCTTTCTTCCACAAGTTTGATCCTTTGAAAATGAAACTCTTGAACATCTCTGATCCGAGGTCAGTTCACTGCCTTTCTGCACCAGCGTCCTGAATCTGACACAAAAACTCACTCTGCACCAGGCAATCTGCCACTTAGGCTTCCACACAACTTGAACTTTTTGTTTGCATGCATCTAATTACAAAGCAAATCCCATGTTTTCACTTTTTTTTTAAATCACAAGTCTTTTTTTGCGTGTCTTACCCTTAAATTTGTTTTAAGAAAAATGTAGGGATTTTCTTAAAAAGAAAGAAAGAAAATCTAATGTCTTGGCTTGTATTCTGTTCTTAAATAAAGACTGTGCCAAATAAATTGAAAGGTATGTTTTTATGACAGAAGCTTTTTGAGGACTCAAGTTTTAAAGCATATTTCATGATCAATATTCACAAGTAAAGATTATTTTCTAAATTTGTATTAAAATGGAACATTCTTTACACACAGTGTTGTAAAATAATGTATAGTACAGATATCATAGATATAGAGATACAATAAATACTGTACAAATATTTCTATATTACGTTATGTATCCTATCTGTCAGAGCAGTGCAACTTTTCTGGAGGATGGACCCACACAACATACAAAACAGGCAAAACATGAAGGTCGTGGTGAGTTCTTCAGTGGCATCGTTTAAATGCAGTGGCCTCCACATTACATGTGATAGGTTGCAAAGGGGGTTAAACATGGTCCACATGATCTGAAGCGAGAGTGTGTGGCTTTTTATTATTGTGGTGACAGCATACTGAGGTCATGGGGGAGTGTGGTGGCAGCTCATAGCCATAGTCAGCATTTCCATGTACTTTGTAGACGTGTCCGTGTGTCATTGGAGTGGCTTTGTCAACAAAGATTTTTGGTCTGGTCGTGCTAGTCTCTTGTCCATGCTACAACGCAACCATGTCCACATTGCACATGCAACACTCTCACCATGAAGCTTAAACAATTAACCGTAGCTCTTCATGTGCCAGTATATGCTGTGCCATGGTCAGCTTCATTAGACACAAATTAAGAAGCTCTTATTCTATTCATGATCAGGCTTGCTGGACAAGGAAGGAAGAAGGGTGGATGCAGTTGTTGCAATTGGCTGAAGAGAGTAAACCCAATGGTGCAGGCAGGCATTAGCAGACTCAGGAGATTATAAAATAAGGTATTTATTAACAAGAAGTCAAAGGCTGATGGCGCAGCAAAACTTACATGAAATTACAAGGAACAGACGAGACATCACCAGTGGACAGCATTCAATGCCAGGACAAAGGACGACCACAGAGACACAGACTTCTGTACAGTGACTAACGAGACAAAACACCTGTGAGGACACACAGCTGAAACACATCAGGGGAAATGACAAACAGGAAACCAGCGAGTGCAGGAACAGACACACAACACCAGATGGAGGCATACACTAGGAAAACACAAACTCTATAGAAAACAGAAACTGAGGATAAGAAGGACACAAGACAAAGACACAACACAAGATGGGGTTAAACACCAGGAAACAGACCACAGTCCCTACAGCAACGTTTCTGCACAGAAAACCTCAAGTCTCATTCTGTTGAACTGTAGTCCCCGGAGAGACTGTTGGACCTGGGCACTTGAAGCTTCAGCTCCAGTTGTTTTCTGAATAGCCCCATAAGTGTGTCCACATGTTAGTAGAGTTGTAGCAGCTGCAGCTGATGGATACAACTGAGTGATGGTGCTGGAAAATGCCTCTTGGTTGCAGAGCATACAGGTATAGGAAACCCATATTTGTTGAATACTGAGGATGTAGCAGTATCATGATTCCCTTCACTGAAGAGGCTTTTCCAGATTTGCTGTGATGCAGCTCACTTTTAATGGTTCAAGGGGGGTCACAGGGTGGTCATCACCAAATGTGTGTTGGGCCTTATGTTTGAATAAGGCTGATCATTACCTATAGGTTATGATTTAAATGGCATCTAAGTTTTTTTTTTCCTTTTATAAACAATTTAAATAGTATATTTTTGCATTTTAAAGCAACATTTTAACATGAACTAAATTTAGATGACACATCAGAACATCCTGACCTCTCAGACTGTAACACCAGGCTCTGCTGTTTGTCTTTGGTATGGATTTTATTTTCTCCCTTCTAACCAGTGCATATTTGGTGATGTCACTTTGTACTGTTTGGATGATCTTAATAATGATTGGTTCATAGTTCTTATAAACAGCTCACACATTTTTTTAAATAGAAAACCATTATTTAACCGTTGGAATATAAGTAATGCTGGTGTGTTGATGTTACTGGACTGTTGGAGTGATATAATGTGAGCAGTAGAGCTCGCTCATGGCCCTGGTGCAAACAATGACAGGTGACTAGCTGACCTTTTGGGTGGGGTGGGGGGGGGGGGTGTTTGTGTAGCAGGAAATGTCCCTCTGACATCTACTTTCTCCAGGTCTTCCTGTTTAGACTGTAAACCTTGGTTCACACAGCCTTAACATCCCTTGTCTTCAACCTGAAGCGGGTAGTTCTACTATTATTTCTACAACCCGTTGTCATCATTAGAACTGAAATATCACCACAACTACATGATCACAACATGTGACAGTATTTTATTTGTGGTGGTGTTTTTCCACATATTTTTTATTCAGAAATTATAATTTTATTTATATTAAGAAGTTGTAGCTTAACTTGCTTCTCTATACATAATCCCCTTTGCTAGTAGGTGTTTTTAAAGTGCACTGCACTTTTCTCAGTTAATGACTTTGTGCCTGTGCCAGTCACATCTTTCTTATCACTCTTAGCTTTGAGATTTGAGATGTCATTATCATGAAGTCTTTTCTTTTTGAACTGATCATCACTTCCTACTGGCCACCAGCAGCTGAAGAGAAAGAAAGCTGGGGGCATTTTCCCTTTGGCTTAGTGATAGAGAGGCCGTCTTCCAGTTAGAAGTCTGGGTGTTTAATCTTTAGTATTTCAAGACTGCCAACCAGTGGTTAATTTGAGCCGGATCCTGCCGGAACATGATCCGGGAACTCCCTCATTTTCACCGTGTGCGTTCCGGGAACTGTTCTCTCGGATCCATCAACTCAAATCTCCGCCCATAAAAGTCCAAAGTCATCTCATATTTTTATTTTGATTATTTATTAAAAATACAACGAGAGGAGACATTGACCATGTCTGTGGAGTGGATGTAACTGTTGCAGCAGGCGCAACAGCTCACGCACATGCTCCTGCCAGCAGAGACACTTGACCGCATATCCCGCAGGGATGAAGTGTCTTCATCCACCTTCAGCTGCGTCTCAGAAAACAAAGCAGCAAACAAACATTTTAACGTCACAAACCAGCACTATCACTAACCACTCATTGTATTTACTGACATTTTTGACGTGGATGGGGTGTCAGCTCCACCTGCTCAGCTGTGCGCCCTGCAGACAGTGCACGTTTTACGCACAGGAGCGTCTCCAGACAGCTCTGTAGAGCGCGCACAACTGCCATTGTGTCACAACTCCTGCAGATGTTTCAAAGACAATAAATAAAAAAGCTTACAGTAAAAAAATGTGAGTGAAATGTTTGATGTGTATTATTCACATTATCATGTTTCAAAATTAGTAAAAATAACAAGATCAAAATGTCGAAAAGTCAGTCAAATTTATTATCTACAATAAATGGATGATTGTCCTTAGCTGGACAACTGAGAATTGAAGCAGTGGTGATAGAGACTGGAGCAGAACAACACGCAGGACTGAATTCAGCTGAGAAGAGTTCAGGTCGGACATTAAAGCTTGTGTGTGTGGGGGTGGGGTTGATGTTAGCGGGGGTTGGGACTCTTGACAGAATGAGTGCTGCTATAGGCCTATACACTGCTCTCTAAAAAAGTAATTTCAATTCAACCTTTATTATACAGGTTAGTCTCACTGAGCCTCGACAACTCATTTACAAGAGAGGCCTGTTTTAATTAATTTAATCAAATGTTTACAGATGTTTAACAACCTGTTAAAATACACCAAAATGAAGGAAATGGCATCTCTTTAATGGGGAAGGACCCCCCACCCCCCACCGCAGCCCTGCTGCCAACGTACTCCCAGTTTGCTGTATGGGAGTGTAGATGTGAATGAGAACCCTTGTAATGTGTTTCAACAGGCTCAGTGTTAGTGTGGACCATTTATTTAGCATTTAGGATGAGTGGCATGGTGGCAGAGTGGAGCTGGTTAATCCAGGGGCTGGTTCTGTTTAAGGGCGGGCTGGACTGGGAAACAAAAAAGTTAAGTAATTTGACAGCTAAAAACAGTAACCCACTGTAAAGCTCAGCAGCTTAGCAGCTCAGCAGCTCCAAGACCAAGGGCTGGAAGCTGTGTGAGAACAGGTAGATTGATGAAGTATCGTTGGAGCTCTGACTAAAAAGTGAGGGTGGCCTTTAAATCAAAATCCAAATATCTACAGTTTTTCTTTTTCAATTTACATGTACAAGTTTGTCCATACATTTAAAAAGCTTCTGGTCATTTCCAATCCATCGTACCTTATAGGACTAGAAAGTGACCTTTTAGTAACTTTGCTGAGCTCAGTTGTTAATGAAGAAGTCCAGGGAATGAGTAGGAGTTAAACAGCAGTGCATGCATGTGTGTTTGCTGCTTGCCTTACGCCCCACTGTACTATTTGTAAACTGCACAGCTTCACAGAGCAGAGCTTCACGCCTTCATCACACTCATCACGACATTCTCTCTCTGTTAACAACCAGCTAAGGAGCATGTGCGGCGCAACCGACAGAGTCGCACCTTTTTGGTGGAAAATGTCATAGGAGAGCTTTGGTCGGAGCTGGAAGAAGGTAGAGTTCACCTCTTGTACTCATCAGTTTTATTTTGTCTTCTTCTTTAGAAGAAACATTCTCTTTGTATTCTGTACTGTCACTTTTAACACTAGATGTAGACGCATTCAAACAGGAGCATGTTTTTGAAATTAATCTAGAGGTCCGTGGAAAATGTAATATTTGCAGGAAGTTCTCAGCAGATTTCATGTTTAAACATTTTGTCTTTTCTCAGCAGGTTTTATGTGCTTTTCTTTAAGTAGGTCATGTAGTTTGACTTACTGTAACTGTAACTTGACATAAAGAGGTTGTTTGCAGCTGCTGTCAGAAGTTGACATCAACAACATAACACCTCAGTGGTTTTTAAAACAGAAATTAGCTTCATAATATTGTAAATGTCTCTATCTTACACTTAGCAACACACGTCAACATTTCACATACCAACTCAAATGTTTACATACTCTCACTAATATTCAATTAAATGTTCTTTAGCAAGTTGTACCTTGACATTCAACAAGCTTCTTATTCTGGTTCATATTTCACCACTCTTCTTGGCAACATGGTAGAAGTAGTTGAAATCAGTTGGTGTCCCAGCCCACGTTATCTTCTCAGTATACGGGTTTCATTTGTGTTCAGGATCTTTGTATTTTCAATTTGCGTTATTTCTACAAACACAGTTTTCAGTCTAACAAATTAAAGTCAGATCCTCTGGACAGATTCTTCTTGTTGAAACGTTTCGTCTTTTATCCAAAAGACTTCTTCAGTCTGCAATAAACAGTCTTAAAAATAACACCTTCTCATAGTGGATCAACCAGTTTGTTGTTGACAGACAAAGCTAGCTGTTCTCATGATCAAGTACATACGTATAATACATTATGACAAAGACTGGTTCATCCCAAAGATCCAGTCCCCCGGCACAAACAGAGCAATATTGTGTATGTTGTTCAGTGTCAGGA
>JARVLU010000646.1:8758071-8770189 GCA_031762415.1 Simpsonichthys santanae | reverse complement strand
TTTCATGTTACTGCTGATCTGTTTCATGTTGCTGCCGATCTGTTTCATGTTGCTGCTGATCTGTTTCATGTTACTGCTGACCTGTTTCATGTTGCTGCTGACCTGTTTCATGTTGCTGCTGATCTGTTTCATGTTACTGCTGATCTGTTTCATGTTGCTGCCGATCTGTTTCATGTTGCTGCTGATCTGTTTCATGTTACTGCCGATCTGTTTCATGTTACTGCTGATCCGTTTCATGTCGCTGTCTATCTGTTTCATGTTGCTGTGTTCATTCGTACTCATCTGCTCATGCAGACTCATGTTCGTGCTGCTGTTTGGCATATTATTTTTATGCTATTAGCACCTAGTGTATTTTTAGTTTAAAATTTTTCTTAGTTCATATCTTAAATCTTATTACTGTTTTTCTTTTACATTCTATACTTTTGTTGGATGTAACTGGGAGCATGTGTACATAATTTTGTTCCACCACATGTACAACATGTGGTGTGTATGACAAATAAAGAACCTTGAAACCTTGTAAACATTAATTTTACTGCAGTTGTAAGAATGTTTTTTCATGTCGGAGTTCTGATACTATTACGACTTCATTCTCATATTGTTTCAACTTTATTCATATAATACTACAACTTTATTCTTGTAATATTATGACTTTATTGTCATATGACTTTGTTCTTGTAATTTTATGACTTGCAATTTTATTTTATTTTTCCTTAGCATGGCCCTAAAGCCTTCAGGATGAAAATAATAAAGTAATTTAGCAGACAATACAATAAAGTGTTTTAATAAATACATAAAAGACTCTTCATTTTTTTTTTTCTTTTGATCCCATTAGGACCTTCTAACACTCTATGGAAAACAGGACTGACTATCGTAAATTGCAAAAACGTTCATCTTAGCAAATGTTCCTTTCTTCCAGCCACAGCTCTCAACACGATGTAGAAACACGGGGCAGATGTGCATAAAATGTGATGGTTCTATCATAAATTGATCTTTTTAGAACAGGATGATGTGCGTCTGTGCTCACGCACAAAAACTAAAGCCCCCGTGTGCATTTGCTGAGATGAACGGCTTCTGCAGCGTTCAGTTTAAGGACGGGTAATTGTTGAGGTGGTTAGGGACGTGGGGAGTGCTTGTACCATTGTGAAACGGGGAGTGCAGAGACTGAGTGGTGGGGGAAGTTTGGTGAGGGGGCTCTGTGGGGCCTGAAAAGGACACGGAAAGAGTGAGATAGTACACATGACAAAACACAACATACGACAATAGAAGAACACAAACATGCATCGGGAGCTTGCAAATCTAAGACTTTCAGGTTAATCTAAAGAAAAATTAAGCCAAATTGATCTGTATCGAAACTCTACAACAATCGTTAACGTGTTAAGTCACAGACAAGTCTGTCACAATGAGTAAATAAAAGGTCAAAAACTCAATCCGTGCAAAAGCCTCTAAAAATGCTTTCTAAATGACCCGTGATGATTCAAAGATGACAAAAACAATAAGACTACAAAACAGTTATTCCTAATAAATAAAATTAATGTGTAAACACAGCCTATTCTTTTAAAATAGACCCAACAGGCTTGCGTTCACATGCCATGAGAACGTTTTATTGTCATAGTTTGCAAACACATTAGCATAAAACGTGCAGAAAGGTGAGCTAAGTAGGATATCTATGCTATGATTTGCTCTGGTGTTTAATATCAGGATAAAATTTACATGCGTTAACTTCCATTGGCACGCATGGGTTACCTTTGCCCGCCTCTATAGTGGGCTGAATAAGAGCTTCAGGGAGAAGAGAAAGAAAAAGATAGAAGAAGTGTGAGATATTGAGCAAAAAACACTCGTTTCTACCCGTTATTATTGTTTCTTGAAGAATGGTGGAGGAATGATTAAACCATAAGACAAATACAAACATGACTCACTTATATCCATGGCTGTGTAGGCCTCTTCTGTAATATTGGGGCCATGGCCCTTGATTGTCGTTGCACTTAAGTAAAACTTGTAGAGCACACTGGTGTTCAGGCTGCCCAGGGTTAGCGTCGTCTCGTTAAACTCGAGGTTGATCACCCTCAGTGGTCCCAGCTCATTTGTGGTATTGACTGTTAGAACAATAAGGGGCCACGGATGAATAACGAGAGCCGGAATGAAAAGTAGACGAGAAAATAAAATGTGCAAATTTTACCTGGTTGGTATTTGAGGGTGTACCCTGTGAGGCGGCCATTGTTGCTTAGTGGTGGGCCCCAATTCAGAGTGAGAGAGTCCAAACCAGGATTGATCACGTTCAGAAAAGAAGGAGGACCTGGGACTAAAAAGACAGGTTCAGTGACTGTTAGATGTGGTATCATTTATCTTTTATTTCTCATTGACTCGTCAATTTAAAGATTTTTTTTTTGGCAACCTCTCTACAAACCTACCATCTTTAAAAAAAAAAAAAAAGGATTACCCTGTATTAATTTTTAATCTGGAGAAGTTTAAACGTTAATAAATGCAGATTTGTTTGAATACAATCCATTTGTATTCAAAAGTCAGAGTTTGTGAGTTCCAAATGGTTTTCGTGCCCCAAAATTCGAGATTGTTGACCAGCTAAAACCTCTAAACTCACTTCTTTATGGCCTCCCTAACAAATCTCTTCAGAAGCTATAGATGATCCAGAACTCAGCTGCCCGTGTCATAATTCAAACCTCCTCCTACAACCACATCACTCCTGTCCTGCAGCAGCTCCACTGGCTCCCAGGTTAAATCATGAATCGTCCTCAAAATTCTTCTTCTCACTTTCAAAGCTATCCACAATCTTGCCCATCCTTACCTATCTGACCTCCTACACATCTCCAGCCCCTCTCGCTCTCTCAGATCCTCCTCTTCGCTACACCTCCATGTACCCTCAATCCACCTCTCCACCATGGGGAGCAGGGCCTTCACCTGATCTGCTCCTCACCTCTGGAACTCTCTACTGCCAGACCTACGAAACACCACCTCTCTATTTCTCCTTTCAAGACTGCTCTGAAAACACATCTCTTTAGACTCGCTTATTCTTCTTAACTTCGTTTTATGTATTTTATACTCTTTATGTACTTTATATTTCAATTTATTCTTGTTGGTCTTTGCACTGTTTGCTTTTACACAATCTTATCTGATATGTTTCTTGCTGTAAAGTGTCATTAGGTGTCCTGAAAGGCACTTTTTAAATACAATTATTATTATTAGTTATTATTATTATTATTATTATTATTATTATTATTATTATTGTTGTTGTTGTTGTTGTTGTGTTTATGCTTTTTATTATTGTGTTTATGCTTTAAGTTTTGAAATCAAAAATTGGTTTTAGAAGGTGATTTTACTCAAAAATGAGAAAATATCGGAAGCCTGAAAGTCAAAAACTATGTATGCATTTTTTGAATTTACCATGAGATGTGCAAATCATTCACCCTGGCCCTGGTGTAACATCATCTCTGTTGCAGAGCTCCAAATAAAGACCGATTGTACAACATGCACCTGCTCGTCTGTCATTAACAGCTTTAGCGTTACAAAGGGATTTACTAACTTATGATAAAAAAGGTTAAGGCAGAGCAACATAATAATTGAATAAACATTTGAACATTGCCATTTTTATTCTCCTTTTACGAAAAGTCTTTAAACACAAATTATTCCTGCAGCCCACTGGGGAGAGAACTGAGAGGAGAGGGGGCCAGCCTCTTTATTCATTCTTTAATGGTCTCGAAAGAGGAGCTTTGGTTATGTTTTAGGGGACGATCACACAAACATTTAGAGGAAACAGTTCTGAACGCACCCCGTGAGTGAAGTCTTTAGGAAACACTAAGAATTACCTTCTATTCTTATACAAGCTGAGACATCAGTTAATCAACTCCTTTGCCTCACTTCTCACTTTCATGTAACAAAAACACTGGTGCAACAAGGGCTGCCACTTCACCTAGCTTCACGTGTCAAACGTGTTACATGACTCATCAGATGCTACATTTACCTGCACGTCATCTCCCAGACTCTGACTCGGTGAACATTTACACTAATAGTTTCTCTTTTTGCAAATGTGTGTTTACACTGAGGACGTATTATTTAACTCTACGCAAGCAGGCTAAAGGTTCTGACAATACAATTAACTCATGTGGGCTGGCATGAATATTTAAAACACACTTTGTATGAGTGTGTACATGTATGTGTACTCAAGAGTAGTAGAATGCAGCCGGCAGCCTGTCATTATGTTGTTAATGTGTCCGTCTGAGTAACAGGCGGCAGCGTGCGCACGGACGTAATGCACTAATGCAGTGTTGGCTAATAGAAAGAGCTACAGCTGAAATCAGACTCTCTCGACAGCATATTAATACAATGAGGCGTGAGGAAGGGGGGAGTGGGGAGGAAAAAGAAAGGGATATTAATACAACCGGTGGGTGGGAGTAAACTGGGGTGAGAAAGAGGAGGGAACTGAAAGAAAGAGCTTGAAGGATGACAAATCAGTAAAATATTTATATAAGAACAGAAAAGAAAGAAGCGGTGAATGGAGGTGAAGAGGAAAATCAACTTCTGAATTTGATTATAATGGAATGATAAATGACACATTTAGGGGTTAACAAAGACATTTTTTTCAGCCGCTAATGTGAACATTATCTCCGCTTTATTTATTAAACATATGTTCATTTAAGACAAATTTACTACTGTATTATAGTGGCATATTTAAATCTGGTGTAAAATATTAAGACTTAAAGACAATTAGCTCATTTGTGGCAGATCTGCAAGATGGGAAAGTTTTATTTCGCTTTATTATGATGTAAATGTTTTGACTACAATTTTCAGCACTAAGCATCCAAACCAAATCTGACGTGGGATGTTTATTTCTATTTTTGAAGAATGTAAATAAAATGTCTAAAAGAGGGAAATATATATGCAGTATATATTTTTGAAACTTTGATTCATTCATAAAACCACAAATGGAAGTGAAGAGTGACCAGTGAAGCTGATTTATGCACTATAGTAGACCCTCATTTATCACAGGGTATCCGTACACTGAAGCCCTGCGATAAATGAGAAACTGCAAAGTAGGAATAGTAGTACAAGTAGTATATTTTACTATATACAGTATATGTATATACTGTATAGGTGTTTTAAGCCCATCACATACTATTGCAATATTCTAAACAATGTTTCTAAACGCTAAACGCTCTAAAAGAGCACAGAATGTCATAATTTCAGCTCCCTGCCTCCACTGCTCTCAGCCACCTGCAAGCATTCTTGGCCACGCCCACTTCTCTGCTCTGCACAGACAATAGCTGATCAGCTGCAGCAGGTGCTAAATAATTTAAAATAATTTATTTTAAATAAAAATTCCATGCAGATCATGTGGCTCATCCATCCATCAGCCAACTGTGTGTCATGTCCAATCTTATTTTGAAAAAAACGAGATACAGCGAGTCCGCAAACAATGAACTGTGAAGGAGCGAGGGACTACTGTAACTTGAAAAAGATGACAAGAAGAAACAAAAAGTTTTTTTTTTTTTGTTTGTTTTGTTTTTCCCCTGGACAGTGACAAAATAAAAGAACTACAAACTTTCAGTCAACCAGCAGGTAAAAAAATTATATTCAGCTCTGAAATCTTGCTTGTCCACCATTTTCCCTTTTTTTCATAACCCTCTCTCTCTCTGTGAGGATTCTGGAGAATCCAACTATAAAAAAACGTTTTCTTGAAGTCCTTTCCTCACTGATCCCTCTTTTAAAAGTTCTTCTCGTCCATCCCGTCTCATCTTCACCTCCCAACTCCATTTCTTCCTCGTGCTACTGTAAAACTCAAATCTTAGAAGACAGATTGTTGTTTTAGATTTGCTCAGCTGTGCATTTCTATTTTTCTGGTTTCATTTCTATTCATAGATTTCCTCATCTGTTTTTCTCCTTTCTGGACTTTTCATTTGTCTCGTCTGACAGCAGCTGCTAAATGTCATGGGCTTGGTTAAGGTCAGTTCATTTGTGCTGCAATCAACACGTGTTCAATTAATCATCTCTGGCATATTCATTTGCCATACATGAATGTCACTTTTACCAATAATAGATACAATATCAGGCAGTGGTGATTCAGCAGATACTAAGTCCATGTATGTGTGCTTTTATGTTGCTAATATGAGACAGTGAAGAATGAGGGATTGGTATCAAACTGAAAATAATTTAGAAACTTGGTCAAATGCATTTTCGATGTATGCTCTTCATCATTCAGTACATTTCATCTCTGTTTCTTCACGCGATCATTCCTCTTGTCACTTATTTCACATCTCTGCCGGACATTCCTCCAGATGTGCCGCTCTGACGTTCCTAAAGCTTGAAACACCACTGCCTGAAAAAATGTGCACACTCTGATGACAAGTTAGAATCTTTAATAAATATTATAGTGCCCTACAACAAAAAGCAGATATATAATTAGCAGAAGTTACAGCTCACCTAGGGCTGTTTGACTAGAGAAGAAAAATAATGTTCACTATTTCAAAGTTCATGATCAATAATCCAGGTAAAATATTTTTTTGTTATTGAGATGTTTCATTCTTCATCCAAAGGACTTCATCAGTCCAAGGAGCCACAACAAACTCAGAGGAGTCGACAGGGGAGAGGGCGGACTCCAGAAACCATCTTATCACCATCAATCTGGTTGGTCAACTATAAGAGTGTGCTGCTTGTGGGACTGAGTTTGTTGAGGCTCCTCGGACTGATGAAGTCCTTTGGATGAAAGACAAAACATTTCAACAAAAAAGGAACCCATCCAGTGAACCTGACTAAACTTTGTTGGAATAGTCACAATTGTTTTTGTCAATATTGTGGTCATGCTTCAGCATTTTTTTTTTCATAAGCCATTGTTGCTGAGTGGTTTCATTTAATTTGTTGAGCAGGATACTTAAAATGTAAAATATGATGAGTATACAGTACTTGTAGGAACATAGTTTGGTGTAAGAGTAATTCACCAAAAAAGCTTGTTTTTAGCTATTTAAGTTTTATGAACTTAATTTATTTTTAGTGCAGTTTAATATTGACACAGTTTGTATATGCTGTTTCTGTTAAACAATGTAACTGGACTGCAATCCCCACAATTTTGGAAACTTCTTCACATGTGGTGTTCACAGTCTGTTGTCATCAGTCTCTACTCACAGAGATATGACTTTAAAATGGTGTTTAAGTAAAGTAACAACAACGTAAATCTGCAGTTCTCAGCTTAACATCTAAAATGTAATGCTACTTGTTTTATATAAGAAGACATTCACATCAGACAACAAACAGATCGAACAGATAATACACACTGATAATGGCATAGGAATTAAATCATTTATAGTCTATACTTTATAATAGCTTCATAGGACAAAAGGCCAGATCTTTAAAACCAAACCTGTAATATCACAGTGTGTTTTTTAATAGTTTCTAGAACTGCATTGTTTAGAACACAGACATATTTTTTTAAAAAGGTCTTTACTAAATGGCGGACTGATCACAAACACAGAACTGCTACAAGGATTTTAGGTGCTTGGATAGAAGATTTCTGGCCTCATCAAAATAATGTCCTACGTTTTTATCTTGAGTCCACATCTGTCAAAAAAAAAGAGTTAGTTGTACCATTAAACTCAAGTCCTTGTAAGTTTGTCATCAACAAACAGAACTTGTTCAAAAACCATGTCAAATAAAGCAATTATCACCTCCTAAAGCATCCCATAATGCCTACTTCATTGTCATTCATCTCTCTTTCCTTGTGTTGCTCCAGGACGTATGACTCTGGATTTTCTCCAATTTCTGTCTGTCTGTCTTGGTCCATCTGTCAGTCTCTGTCTGAGAGGGGAATAATTTGACTTCCACCACAGAACATAAAACTTTTTTCTAACCAACTGTGGGTTTAGTCTGTCAGGCTGTGTTGGTCTCTGAGGAGGGCAGGAAGACGAGATCATCCCAAGACAAGAAAACAAAAGAACCAGCCTGCCTTGTTTGGTTTCTGCTCTACAGTCTCTCAAACGACAGAACTTGACGGTTTTCAGTGTGACAACCCCACACTCGGGGACACTCAAAATGCCATTTGTCATCATGACACATGAAAGATAACAGCTGCCCTGCAACATACTTCCTCACATAATTAAATCATCATCAACATGTGAAGAATTAATTTAGAGAAAGTAGCTGCCTAACGGATCACACGCCACCAAATAGCATCCTCAGGAAATAAAGTGTGCAGATTGACGGTGATTGGACGGTGTTATGAGGCTGCTGGCCATGTGCTTCAGCAGCCCTGCAGGCAGTCAATCATGTGGATGGATTAGAAGCAGCTGGCTTTATTACACAAGTGCTATCAAACTTTCTGGAGTGCTCTCGTTTTATTATACGTTTCCAACGAAAATGTCATAGTTGCTGTAGAAGCAAATCTAACCGTTTTCAAATCCATTTTACAATAAAGAGCAAAGCAATCCCATATTTTCAAGGCATCCATCCAAAAATGTTGACAAACCAAAAAATCTAAGAACATTTTGACTATCCGCCAATGAATTACAAGGAAACAAACATATTTCTGTGTGTGTTTAGAGTTAGCCAAGTATCTAATGACCCACTAGAAGGGTTTCAAAATACTCAACACTTGTAGTCAACCTTAATCAAGCTAGCTGTCACAGCCAACTTGTTTATAAAATATAATTCAAATTTTGAGGTCAATATCCTTAAAATTGACAAAGTGGTAGTAGCTGAAACCAACACATCTTGCAAGAGCTCACAATATCACAAGTGTTTAACTTCGTTGTATGTAGACGGTTTGAATAAAATGGATATAAGTCCTAAATACCAGAAGATTTTAGTTTAAAATTTGGAAATTAAAAGCAGTGGGCAGTAGGCGTTCATCCAACAAATATAAGAACTTTAATTTTGTTTGGATTTAGATGAGCTCCAACATTTCTAATTACACTAACATGAGGCACTTAACCTTTCTATAATCATGCTGGCTGTTTCATCTTCTAACAGTCTGTAGTAAACTGGGGAAGGAACATTCAGACTTTAATGGAGAAACACATTCAAAGCTTTATTTCATTTCTGTATAACCAAGCAATGGCTACGAGTGTGAATGACAAAACTGCACCAACTGCAAAAAAATTGCATGTTTCTCCTTTTGTATTGTAGCTCTCTAGCACGATATATCAAGAACATTAGAATGTGCAGTCTGTCTGTCTGTATGCACATGCATGCACACACACACCAACCAAATCCACCATAACCATTTGAAATTTACTTCATGACATTAATTCTCTGTAATTTATATCACAAAAGACTTGATTAAAGAAAAAACAGTAGAGAAAAGTTTGTTTTTCTATTGTTTTTCATATATTGTGGATTCACAGTCAACATACGCCATTATTAAATATGTTTAAAAGGCTTAAATCAAAAACAGGTCTATTTTGGTTGACTAGAAAGGTGCAGCGGACTGTTAATATGTCTTCTTGTCCGTACAAATGTACAATTCGGCGCATATTTTATTTATTAACCTGTATTTAACCAGGAAAATCCCACTGAGATGACAGCTCTCTTTTGCAAGGGAGGCCTGGGCCTGAAGGCAGACTAACATGCATGGAAAACCAGAGTACCCAGAGAAAACCCACGCAAGCATGAGAAGAACATGCAAACTCCACACAGAAAGACCCCATGTCCAACCGGGGATTGAACCCAGGACATTCTTGCTGTGAGGCAACAGTGTTAACCACTGAACTGTTGTCCTTTAATTTACAGGGTTAAAGTTAAGCATTGCAACTACAAACTGATATGGCCATTGCCAATTGAAAGGACTAATTTTAGATTAAGCTTAATATTTAACACCAGATCATTTTGTAAGAATTATTTAATATGTTTTAATACTTTCTAATACAAATGATCTATACATCAGACTCAATATTAAATTGGCAAAGTTAAAATTAGCAGTGGTGCACATCTTGAAATGGATTAAATCAGAAAGTTAAGTTGTAGATGCACGTCCAATGATTAACTGGAGTTTTATTACAACCCATTCAGTAGTTTCATAATCATCCCATTCACATATTTTCAACCACTTGCACTCTTGACATCTCATGGCTGTTATGACTCTGAGCTTCTTATTAAGGTAGTACCAGATCCGAAACATCAGTAAATATAACGGTAAGCAGGAATTGCACTTAGAGAATACGTACAATGTGGCATTGACCTCGAGATTTGGAATAAATCTCACATCTGTGTAGTGATTCAGTCCAACCCCACTGTTACTTTTCACTCCTCCTATGCATTTGCAGCATAAACTTAATTTATCACAGCTTGCAGGATGTGATCGACTCCAGTAATCATTAAACAAGATCTTAAAGTTGTCTACTTTTCAACTTCAACAGAAGAGAGTCTATTGTGCAGGCCACACTCCTGTCTCTAAAAAAAAACAGAAAAAAAAATTGCACACCATTTTCTCTCTTACACACAGACTTTCTTGTATTTTCAGTCTCTCCTCTCTCTTACACCTCAGCAAACTTCAGTGCTCTTTTCTCAATTCTAATTATATATTGCTGTGTCTTCACATTCTTTGATCAGTATGTCCGTTTCATCTTCAGTCTTGCTTTGATTCGCTCTTTCCTTATCCATCATCCTGATAAAGAAGCTCTCCATTTGCAGGCAATGCCAACAACTCCAGTGATCCCTTACTTTAATTCAGAGAACCTAAAAAAAACAAGAGCTGTGACGGACCTAAGCAGACTTTTTTTTTTTTTAATTCACAAACCAACTTTAGAAGAGTCATCCTATTTTCAACAGAAGAGATGTTGATGGAGACTTAATGAAATAAATGCAGATTAGAAAGCCAAGTGATCTTGTAAAATAAGAGGTGTCTAATTTATTCCCTCTGCATGTCAATAAACAAACATGGGCATCAGAGAGGAGATTACTGCGATTTAACCACCGTCAATCGACTTGATCCATTTCTCTCAGAGGATACAGAGACAAGGACACACCCATACATACACACACTGTCGCACAAAAAGACATCGCCAAACTGTCTCACACACACTTTGCACTTACATTTCCTTGGCAGGGGAATCAACTATTAGAGTGACTGTTGGTTATTACGCCTTATTCCCCTAGTGATGGATGTAACACTTTGTGGCGCTGCAAAATGTGTTTTGGAAATGTGTTTGGAATTGCTTTGTGGCACTGCTGAATGCTTCTGGAATGAGATCATAACAGGCCAAGAGCCACTGTAATACGATTGAGGAGCATGTGGCAGGGCACCACTTCAGTGTAAAAGTGACTGGTATGTGCATGTGTGTTTACTTTACCAGGTACATTTCTCTTATTTGACAGCTGCATGTGTGTGTAATATAGTGGACTGATCAGTGGAAGTGTATGATTATTATTATTGGTCATACAGATTGTGCATTTATAGAAGTATTTATATGTGGCACAGACAGTTTAGAGTATTTGCCAGACTTGAGTATTGCTGTTCCCCCTAAGTGAGGGTATTACATGGTTTGTCACCTGCATCATGATTTACTCCATAAACCTTGCACTAAAAAAAAAAAAAAGGTTTTCTTAGTTTAGGCATGAAAAGAAAGCAATGATTTAAATGATCGCTCATTTCTATGTTGCAGCAGCAATATACACTGCCTGGCCAAAACAAAAGTCACCACCTGGATTTAACTAAGCAAATAGGTACGAGCCTCCTGTTGGATAATTACTACATGGACGATTATCTTTCAGCTGTCAACAAGTTATTTAACCCCAACTGGTGTGATGAGTTGCTTCTTTAAACAACCATGTCCACGTGGTCGTGGAAAAGATGTCAGTCTGTTTGAGAAGGGTCAAGTCATTGGCATCAAGCAGAGACAACATCTAAGGAGATTGTAAAAACTACGTTACTAAAACTGGGTTTAGAACTGTCCAATTCATTATTAAAAACTGGAAGGATAGTGGAGACCCATCGTCTTCAAGGAAGAAATGTGACCGGAAATAAAATCCGGGATTATCGTGATCGGCGATCACATAAAAGTTTGGTAAAATCAAATCGAAGAAAAACAACAGTAGCACTCAGGGCCATGTTTAATAGTGAAAGTAAGAGCATTTCCACATGCACAATGTGAAGGGAACTCAAGGGATTGGGACTGAACAGCTG
>JARVLU010000646.1:8740449-8751262 GCA_031762415.1 Simpsonichthys santanae | reverse complement strand
TGTGTGTAGTCTTATTTAATGTAAATCATGTCCTATCTGCAGGGTGAAATAAAGTGCCAACAGATGGTGAGAAGGCCAAATGGAGACAACAAAGCTGGACACTAGGTTAGCTGAAGGCCAAAACCAAGTACTCCCTTATGTATTTGTTTTGACACCAATGTCATGAGAAACCCGGAGTCCCGTTCATGGACAAGTAAATAATATCACTAACAGAGCTCAGCTTAATTTTAAACACAACAAAACTTAAATGTTTTGTTGTGTTCTAGAATTGCGCCGCTCGGGGTGGCTGCATGTTGGTGTAGCTCTGTTACATTCATTCTGACATATTGCTTTTTAAAACTTTAATTCCTCTTTCTTTCTGGATGTAAAGCGCTTTTTTCTGATGATTACTGTATTTCCTCTGGTATCAGATGCTGTGCCGCTGGGAGGATTTTTAAGGAAGGATCTATTTTTGAAACCTTTTTACTTTGGGGCATTTGTTATGATGCGTAACCATGGCAACAAGGTGTTTTTTTATCAGCTGATTAACATGTCAAAAGCTCAAATACTTCAAATCCCAAATTAGCTGAAAAGGAGGCACCGTGGACGAATTCCCGTCAACCTGGTGGTGATGCTCAAGTACCTGACCGCCGGGATCCTGTAGCTGGTGGGAAACTTGGCTCATGGCAATGGGAGGACTGGGATCATCCCCTGGCACCTTCAGCTGGTTGTCTGTGGAGACGAGGAGCTTGGCAGACTGCTGGGAGGAGTGACTATTGGTCAGGGAGGAACTCTGCCTGGCATTTGGGCAGTCCTGCTGCCCAGGAGGACCGAGAGGCCCGCCACATCTGACAGCAAGCTGGATCCGGGTGGACGGCTCGGTATCTGTGGCCAGATTCTTGGGATTCCCTGCAGGAGATCCTTCCTGTCCACAGCTATCAGCATCTATAACAACTCTTGAATGACACCAGGATGAGCTATAACAACACTTAATTTCTCTTTGGGATTAATAAAGTATTTTTGAATTTGCATTTGAATTTGAATGTGCCTTATAATCCGGTGCACCTTATGCATGAAAACAAATCCGTTCATTGATATTGTGCCTTATAATCAGGTGCACCTTATAGTCTGGAAAAATATGGTAATTATTAATTTCAGTCATTTTATTTGAATATTTGTTTTGAATTTATTTACTTTTCATACAAGCTAACACTAACAGCCGGTAACAATGTTATGAATAGAAATGTTTGAACAGTTATTGGTATTTTCTGAAAAATAAACAACAATTCTGTCCCCAAGTCTTTGCATTAGTAAATGTAGCTGAGCAACATTGTTATGTTATTGTGAGGAAATGTAGCAGTGTGGATAACACAAAATATGATGCTGTTCTCATGACCATCTGTTATATTTCATTCATTTTCTTTCAACCTTTATTTAAACAGAGAAGTCATATTGAGCCTTGAAGACTCTTTTACAAGTGAGACCTGTTTGGACAGATAAACAGTGGTGAAAAATAACACAAAGGATTATACAGTATATATACTGTATCATTATACTGTAAGTTATTGATTTCAACACTAGAAAACCGGTTGTATACTTGTGTTTTTATTATAGCTACATGTCTTTCCAGCAGAGCAGAAGGCTTTTCAGAATGGGTGAAAAGGCAGCTGCTTCGAAAAGGTTGTGACCTATTTGACCAAATCTGTCAGACATTTCAACGAGACCTCAAAAATCGTTTTGACTTGGTTTAAAAAAAGGCTAAATATTTCACCTTTAGCCAGGTTCCCCCTCACACTGAGAACGTTCCCATGAGCCAGAGACCCCCATTGCTTGATTCAAAGACACTACAGCAGGACAGATAACTGAAGTCTTACTGCAACAGATTGACACATTTTCAATCTGTCTGAATGTTAATATTAGCTGCTTCAGAGGGGATTTAGTCTGGCAGGTGATATCTACCCAAATAAGCTCCTTGATGATCCAGTTTAAAATGAATTATTGTACAAAATAGAAAATAATTATACAGTTATACAGTTGGTTCATCATTGGTAGTCAGAGATAATTCATAAGTTTGTTCTGCTGCCTAATTTTAGGACCGTATTAACCCTATATGCAACATTTAAACAGCAGAAATCAGTAACTCCTCACATAAATACAATACCACCCAGGACATTTGAGATGAGGTATGTGTCAACTGCAAACAGTTACATTATATAAGCCACCTGTGCCTTTCTGTCCAAAATTAACTCCTTGTTTGCTTTGGCCAAGGCTTGTGAACTCGTTTCCTAATTTTAAACATTAAACTGGGTCTTGAATTATTATTATTATTATTATTATTATTATTATTATTATTATTATTATTTTTTGCTTTCCCTGAATAAATTTAATTCAGGTTCAATGATCCAACATTGTTAGTTTATGATCAGGCTCAAGTTCCAGAAGGCACAGTTTTAGTTTAGGAATGTATAATATTAAAACAAATAAAATGATGATTTGGTATGAATGTTAATAAATTAAATCTCTAGGTACAGCTATGACCTATTTAAAATAGAGGGCCACAGACTGAGAGCAGATATTAGAAAAGACAGAGAGAGATGTGCAAAGAGACACTGACATGGGAAAAAGTGACAAAGATCTTTGCCTGCAGCCTTAAAGCTGGTAATCCTTCTCCTTGCCTTCTGCGACTCTGTCTGCCTCTTATGAAGGAGTGGATAAAGATGAAATATGGGATACCCGTCAAAATGTATAAATTGCTTTAGGGTGGCTGATGGGCAAAAGTATGTGTCATTTCTTAAACTCTCCTCACAAACAGTGTTTCTACAGAGCTATGGTAATTATTTTCAAAGGCAGCAAGTTGTGCATGTGGAATGAAGGGAAATAGATGTTAACATTATTTTATTTGATCAGAAAATAAAAAATGAAGTTTTTATTTCATTTTATGACATTAACTAGTGAATTTAAGTGAAACTCTCAGAAAGCAATCATTAAATGTGTGTCTACATCAATTTAACATTTAAAGTCAACTTCATTCAAGATAGTCGTCACAGCTAATCAAACGTGGCAAATAAAAATAGATATAATGCAATTTTACAAATGTTCAGCTAAAATATGATGTAGCAGTAGCAGAGAGTCACTCCCATCACATACTCTGAGCACTTAACAGAACATGCAAGATCTTTGTTTAAAACTTTGGCATGCATGGACTGGGCAATCTGGTACTTCTTCCATCTATATAAATGTTAAATGGTAAATGGACTGCACTTATACAGCACTTTTCTATTAGAACAAGATGCTCACAGTGCTTTACTCTACAATCTGTGCCCTCGTTTACCCATTCATACAGCACTCTACTATTTCTGTACAAAGATTAATCAGTGCTTTATCACATTCATACACGGATGGGACACACATCGGAGGCATTGACGAGTTCAGGGTCTTGCTTGGGAACACGTTGACATGTGACTGCTGGTGGAATCAAACCCCCAACTCTTGCATTGGAGGACGACTACTCTAACCACTCAACTACAGCTGCCCCATCAACAATGGTGTACCACAAGGCTCATTCTTAGTATCCACTCTCTTTGCACATAAGTAATATAGGTCAGAGAATCCCTGACACATCCCTACATTTCTATGACGACAACACAGTTGTTTATTGTCGAGCTAAATCAGTTGCTAATGTTTTCCAGCTTTTACAGTCTGCATTCAGCATCATTCAGTCAGATTAGTTCTGTCCCAAACTGGTGCTAAATGCTGATAAAGACAAAAAGGATGCTGTTTTCAAACAGGAAGTCGGTACCAGCAGTTCTTCCTTCTATCTTATCTACAAATGATTTTCCTATTGAGTTTGTCGATTCTTGCAAATCCTTGGTAATATTGGTCAATGCACATATCTCTTTTAAGCCTCATGTCAAAAACTTGATCAAAAAATTGAAAGTAAAATTAGGTTTCTTTTTCAGAAATAGATCCACTCTAACTCTGAACGGTAGGAAACACCTTGTAACTGCTACTTTCCTTCCGTCCATCGACTATGGTGACGTTATTTACAAGCATGTATTTTTTTAAAGTTTGTTTTAGATCACCTCTATTATATGTTTCTATATAAATAATTATTGCTGTGTGTACCTCATCTGTGTTTTTTTGTTTAACATAGGCCTCTTGTAAATGAGTCATTGTGACTCAGTGAGACTAACCTAGATAAATAAAGGTTGAATGAATGAAAAAATATCTGAATTCCTACAAAGAATTCTAGTTAATTTACCAAAAATGTTTTCATAGACATCTCCACAGTGCAATGACTTCTAAGTATTCCGTGTTAGCCGACTTAAAGATACAGTGATTGATGCGAACCAAAAAAAGGGGTCTTTGATGGTCCCGTGTGCCCACAGCACAACATGTTTAAAATGACAGGCAGGGTCTCTGACCACCAAAACGCACCAGCACACAGCACAAAGCCCTCAGGGCCTGAGACGAATCAGAGGTTGCAGCGTCATCAGAACTGACAATCCAACACCATGCAGAAGAAATCAGCAGTGAGCAGAAAAAATGTCATATGAAGTCAAAGTGGGGCTCAAGAAAATAGCAAAGAAAAACAGGAAAAATCCACAAGCAGCAGCGGCAGCTATAGAAAACTGAACAGGATTGCTTAACACAAGCCTGCCCCCGATAAAGAGTTTATTTTGATGTTGCTTCTGCAATACAAGGAAGAAAAAAAAATGTAACACCAGACTACATGGAAACTAAGATGTTTCTGATGAAGAAAGATGGAGGACAGTGGACCGGTTTCTGGCTAGTTCCTAGACATGAGAATTTAAACATCAGCATGCAACGTTTTTTTTTTTTTTAAATTTTTTATTCCAACAGCTCAAATTCTCACATCTCTCAAAACATACCATCTCATACAATTTATCCTAATAAAGAATCAAAGCTTTGTATCATTCACTGAACCATTTTCTTCACCCACCTACAGTATCTACCTTAACGTTTACCAGCTACACCCTTCTTGCAACCCCTTCTTAACCCCCTCCTGTCAGTAGCCATTAGTTCAGGCTGTTTAGTGATTTCCTCAGCAGAAACCCTCTAACGTGACCCCGCTACAGGGACAGGGGGCTGGAACACCTTTTTAAAGAAGTAAAACATCCTCCGACGGCTCACAATACACAGAGGAGAGCATGACACCAGAACCCTGCCTCTGTTGTTTTGCGTCATTCTTCCTCTTGGCTAATTAAAAGGCATTAGATTAAAAACTCTCTCTAGATCTCATTTTGAAAACAAGACTGGTGCCAAAATCAATACTGCATTGTTTTATGCGTCTTTGCTTTTAACCACTTTCACTGTTGCAACTTGAATTGAATTTAACCAATTATGCCAGTTTTTAAAAGACATCAGCTCTGGAGAGCCCTCGTTTGACGTAGCCAACTCCTCAGTTTCTCTGTAAAATATTCAAATTTTTGCTTCAGATTATTTTAGAACTTTTTGAAGGATGTGTCAGGGCTCTGCAGCGTAAGCAAGATATTAATATTGGTGGGAAGAATTTATAGTGTGTGAATGCAACACATAATTAAAAAGTGTGTGCGCAAATGACTCGAGTTCTCATATTTCTCACCTTTAGCTGACACATATCATCACTGATGCCTGTGAAACCTGCAAACAGCACATCATGTCAGATGGCTATGTAATTCCTTGAAGCATTCCCTAAAATTAAAGTCTTTTAATTCCCCTTTTCCCTTCAGGGTAGGCGTTAATGTTCTTTGTCCATGCCTGTATGAATGTTTGTCTTGTTAGCAAAATATCTAAAGAACCACTAGATGAATTTGCTGAAACAAACAAACAAAAAAAGCTTTAAAAATACATCTAGAATTGACATTTGGAGTTAATCGATTCAAGATGGCCACCACAGCTAAGTAACTTTAGCAAACATACACCAAAAAAATCCTACAACCATGTGGTGTGGTTGTAGCTGAGAAACACCAACACATACCTCAAGTGCTAATTGTGCAAAACAGTAAAAAAAAAAAAAAAAAAAAAAACTTTATCCCTATATGTGTTCGAGCATACACAGTGGTGAGCATGGTTCTGCTAACCCACTAATCCACCAATAGTGGAGCTAACTGTCCATGTAGTAGATTAGCATTTTTGCCAACTTTGAAAACCTTTAGCAGAATTAGCTCCTGCTAAATTTTAATCTTAAGACAAAACGTATTACAGTACAATGGTGATTTTAACGGAGCTATTATGCTATGCAGAGTTAAGCAAGCTAAGCACCATATGGTGATGTCACCACCCTCGCACCCACACAAATGAAAACCAAACCAGAGCAGGAAAACATGAAAAACCCCATTGTCACACTCAGAAACATCATAAACAGTTAGAAACATTGCACACATAATTCCTACCCAGCACACTTTGTAACACTCACTTGTCTCTGGGACGTGACTCTCTCACACATTTAACAAAACTTTATTTTAATACAAAATAATTGATTAAGTGAGAGAATATTGACACATTGCAACATTGTAGTTAGTTTTAAAAATCGTTAACCACAAAGAGGATCGCCAAAGTGAGTTAATTTGTTTGAGTAAATGACACAAGGGAGACGACACACAATGAATGTACTATTCTAAACAATGTTTCTGAACTCTAAATGCTCTAAAAGAGCACAGAATGTCATGAGTTGAGCTCTCTGCCTCCGCTGCTCTCTGCCACCAGCAAGCGAGCTTGACCACACTCACGGAGAACAGCTGATCAGCTGCAGGAGGAAGCTTATCCTGCAGTGTGGGCTGCGCAGAGGTGCAGCAGGTACTAAATAATTTAAATTTATTTTAAATAAAAATTATATGCCGCTCGTGCGGCTCATCCATCAATCAGCCAATTGTGTCAAGTCCAATCTTACTTTGAAAAACCGCAATAGAGCGAGTCCGCGAAAAATGAACCTTGAAGTAGTGATGGACTACTGTACATATGAACTGAATAAAGATGCAGGTAGTGACAAGGTTATATACTGTCATTACTTGTCACTATGCACTACTATAAGCTTGTTAGAGCTTATAGCTTATAAGCAACTTTATAAGTGGTCGTCTGGTATTATTCTGCGGAAATTCATTTCATTTGTTGCACAACTCACAGTCATCTTTATTCAATGAATGTTTTGTTGTTTTGCTCTCATTACTAGATTATTTTATACTGTAACCAGGGGGAAACTCATTACAAACATGGAAACTCATTACAAACATCAAGAATAAATATAACCAAAACCAAAAGATAAATATAATTATCACTCATGCCTAATCTTTTATTTAATCATTAATAATATTACAAGGTAGATAAATTAATTGGTTGTCCAGTAAAACTAATATTTTCCTTTAATAATTCATCCATGACACTTGTTAGGCATACAAAATATCTGTGGGCAACCTAATATTATATCAGACATGAAATTATTGTGTCAATAAGCTTCATGCTATAGGGTGTCTTTCACTTCAGGGGTGCTTTTTTCTCAGCATATCTACAGATCTTTAAGGAAGTCGATTGGAATATTTAGCTACCTTAAAAAACTTTTCTACCAGGGAAATCAATAGGGATTTAATTACCTTGCCAAGTCATATACAGTTTATTAGTTAGCTTTGAAACATTACAGTTGACTGAAGTTGACATCTTCCCAGGCGTAAAAAGTAGCTTTGTATTTGAGGGTGAAATGTGAGCACTCCTCATGATACATTTAGAAATAAAATAATAATTTGGCTATATTATTTAATAGTTGTTTACACTCTGTAGGTCCTGGAAAAGTTATAACCTCAATCACTTGTTGCCCGTGGAGTCTTTAAAGCATTGATTGGAAAATTTAAGTTTTAGATCACGAACATTTACTTTCTAATAGTGTCACTAAACATGTCAACCAAAATAATTGAATCGAGGCAATTTGTCTGTGTGGGTAAATAGTGTATGTGTGTGGCTCAAAGCAAAGACAATGACTTTATAGATCAGCATTGCCTTGATTTTTTGAAGGTCGGCATCAGTTCAGCCAGTGAAACACGTTAATCTGTTGTCTTTTAAATATTAATCCCCTCAAAGTACAACAAACCTAAAGAGTCAAAAATCTAAATGATGGTTTTTATTATTTTGCAGATTCTTTATTCTAGGTTAGACATTGTGGATTTATAGTTTTCTGAAGAGATTGAGTCTTAAGATTCTTCAAGGAATAGAAAAAAAACTAGACTGTCAAGGGGTTAGAAAATCCAAAGGTATTCACTGAAGAAACACAGGGGTCAAGCAGCCTACGCCTGAATAATCGAGTGTAAACAGAGCAGATCTTAAAGTTACTCTGTGGACAAGCATTAGGGACTTGATTCAGGTGAACAACCAGTGGAGGTCAATAAGTGACAGGTGCCCTTTTCCTCTAATCATACAGCAGAACACCAACCTGCTCTGGACCAACTAAATGTGGATGCTGTGAGGCCTGCTATAGCTTTGCAGCAGTCAAGGTGAACGATAACAATGGCCTTTAAGAAGAGCTGCGAATTATTCCTTCACTTTGGATACTCTGAAACAGAAACAATACTCAACAATTACTCAGACTATTTTTGTGAACAGCATGGCCTATAAAACCAAGAGCTTCCCATGTCCAATAGTTTAAATCTAGCTGCCACAAAGTTTGTCAAATGACCTGAGGAAGAGGAGCAATGTAAACAGCCAGCAGACTAATCAATAGGAGTGCTGTCCTTTCTAATTGAAGCTGACACCTATAATTGGCTTAGCCATCGGTAACGCACTTTCTGATACCTTTATTGATGAAAAGGCCATCTGCAGCCTTACATACTCACATTGATAAGAATGTGCTTATTTACAGAGGTCATCTTACCCAATATGATCAGCCCAGGTGGTTTGTATGATTATAAGGATAGATATTTAGGATTTGCAAAGTCTTTAATCAGAGTATGTTTGTGGTTATTGATTAATAGAGAGTAAAAAAAAAAGCTAGTGTTTTACTTACGGTTTTGAAGAAGAAAATAAATAAATAAATAAATAAGTAAATAAAAGGGACATAGACAATAGATAAGCCTGTGTGTCGGTGAAAAGTTAGGCGAAGCCAGTGGCCAGTACACAGAGTTATGATTGGGTACATAATAAAAACCTCCTGTCACCTCCATGCTTTGTGTGTGCATTGCTCTGTTTCATCATTTATCTTTTTCCTGTGGGCTTGGGTCTCTCCTCTCCTCTATTTTTTTTATTTAATTTTTTTGTCAACCCTTTCTGGCCTTAAGTGGCTTAGCTTCCCTTTATCACGTCTTCTCCTTTTGGTAACATTTTTCATACGTTATAGCTTGAGCTTTACCATCTGAACAATAGAAAGCCCACTGTGTATTGATCAAATAGAAGTTCGTCCCCAGTGCTATTCAGAAGAGGAACTAAAGATCAGCAAATCAGTAAAGGGTTTGTTTTCCTCCTAATTTGTCACAAATAACATGAGCGATGAGTAATGCTGTTAAGGGCATCTCCTGGGCAATCACTGATGTCTTGGACTTAAATCTTGACCTCCAACTGGAGTAATCCCCCAGGTGAGTTTTCAGTGATGGGGAGCTACATGTACACACAAATGTGCCTTGAAGGAAAAATTACTTTTTTTTTTTTTTTAATCTAAAGAGTTTAAAGATTTTTAATAGAGCTGTATATATTGTTGGCAAAAACACAGTATGTTCTACAAATGACCACTTAAATACACACCTTCCAGTACAAATTTTGCTGGTGAAATGTTTCCAGTTAAGGCTGTGGAGGAAGTCGCACATACAGCTTCTTATGACCTTTACATCATGCAGAGCCCGTCAGACTCAAACTGAACATGCATGGTCTAAAACCTCCAGAACTTGTTGCAGCAGATTCTTTCATTCTGTCATGTAATTTACAGAGTTCTTTACAGACATGCAAATTACTGTACTTGCTGTAATACATGTCACACTGCTGTATAAGTCACATCAGTCCAAGTATGTCTAATAAAGTGGAAAAAACACAACTGTTACTTCACCGTATAAGTTGCATCTATTATATAATCAGTTATTATCAGATCAGCTTTATTTCAAGTATCAATTTGCGGCTGTGGGATCACGCAGAGGGAGGACTCGCTGCACATTTCATCAAAATTTAACAAGATAACCACCTATTTTTTTTTTTGTTTTGCTCAGCGTTATAGCAAAGGTGACCTTTTACTTCATAAATGCATTTTAATGGTCAAATCAGCTTCATCTCACCTGGGCGTTGCGGCGAAATGAAGCTAATTTGACGTTTGCGCCAGGAGTTCTGGAGCAAGACGACAGTGTTTTCTTTTTTATGGCAAGCCAAGTGTCCCATTAATAGCCAATTGTACCTATTAATGAGACACTTGGCTTGCCATTTTAGTCGACCGCCCTCTAGCGACTGAAAATGATAGGCTCAATATTTTCCATGTCAGAATGAATGAAAGTATCATATCTCAGCCAAAAATTGGGTTATAAATATGGGGAAAACACACATACACTACATTGCCAAAAAGTATTTGCTCACCTGCCTTGACTCACATATGAGCTTAAGTGACATCGCATTCCTAATCCATAGGGTTCAAATGACGTTGGTCCACCTTTTGCAGCTAGAACAACGTCACCTCTTCTGGGAAGGCTGTCCACAACGTTTAGGATTGTGTTTATGGGGATTTTTGACCATTCTTCCAGAAGAGCATTTGTGAGGTCACATAGTGATGTTGGACGAGAAGACCTGGCTCTCAGTCTCTGCTCTAATTCATCCCAAAGGTGTTCTATCAGGTTGAGGTCAGGACTCTGTGCAGGCCAGTCAAGTTCATCCACACCAG
>JARVLU010000646.1:8700051-8710523 GCA_031762415.1 Simpsonichthys santanae | reverse complement strand
CGTTTCTAAATTTTTTTTGCTTTGTTTTGTTTTGTTTTTTGAATGTCCAGAGGACCAGACTTAGCTTTTTTAGATTTAAGAAGAAATGTTGGTCAATTTTTGTGTGTAGTAATTTTTTTGACCACCAGATGGCAGTATAAGACTGAACCGTAGGATGGATAGTGAGGGAGCGAACAGCATGTATCTTTAAGAAAAATGGGAGGGAGGCTCCTTGGTGTGACATGGGCTGATTCTCCTTCCTTTTTTTTTTAGTTCTCAAAATGGTGGATGCTCGGTGTGGTTTGAGCTCTTTAGCATAGCATTTTTCACACAAAGCTTTTTAATTAAAGAAAAATCAGTTAAAAAATGATCTCAGCTTCTTTTTGCAGAGAAAAAAAAAACTTTTTAGACGAAGGCACAGGTTTCAACTATGAATTTTGGAACTTCGACAAGACAAAGGATTTTACTGAGGTTGGCCGGTTAGCTTAGCTTCTCAGCTTAGCTGCTTTTAACAATCCAAAAACGCAATTTTGGACAATTAAAACCAATTTTAAAGAGAAAAGAGAAAGGGAGGGGGTCAGTGAAGAATACCAGAGTTGAGCCTTTTGTCATCCAGTGTCCAATAGAAAGACACAAAAAAACGATAAAGCCGATAAATGAAAATGTCAATAATTTTCATTTAACATGTGATTAAGTGATTTATTGTTTATTGCGACAGGCCTAGTAAAAGTGACTATTAATGATACAAACGGCTTGCCAAAGTAAGTCACTTTTGTCCAGCTCACCTGGAGCAACCATCAAATCAGCTTCATTTCACTGCGCCACCACGACGAAATGCAGCTAATTTGACCACTGACGTGCATTTATTAAGTACAAGTTAAACTGAGACACACCTTTACTATAATGTCGAGCAAACAATTGTTTTATTTTTATTTCAGTTTTTACATGTGCAGCTTTCCTCCTTTCTGATTTCCTCCTCTGAAGTTTCCCGAAGCACCAAGGCAGCGAATATGGTACTTTTGAAATGCAGCTGATTTGACCGTCAAAGTGCATTTATTAAGGAAAAGTTCAACTGACACACCTTTGCTATAATGTCAAGCAAACAAATAATTGTTTTTAAGTGGTAATCTTGTTAAATTCTTGTTAAGTCCTCCTGTGCACACTCCCGTGGCCGCCATTTGGCAGCCAATCCATTTCTTGGCACAACATGGGCACACATTTCCAGGTTGTCAGCAGTGACACACAATAGATGCGACTTATACGGGGAAGCAACTTATTTATGTTTTTTTTTTTTTTTCCACACTTTCTTAGACATATTTGGACTGATGCGCCTTATAAGTCAGTGTGACGTGTATGGCGGGAAATACGGTAGTCTCTACAAACTGCTCACGCCACCAAGAAAGATCATGAAGACTTATATTAACACAAAGAGCAGAGTTAATTTCACAGGTAATCAAAACTAAATTTAACAGAATTATTCTGAAGGTTTATCCCTTTGATATCCAGTGTTCTCTCTGAAGATAAAAAAGGATTCAAGTGTGACATGTGTGATCTGACCCCTGATGGGTTCCTCATCTTGCTGAAATAAAATTATTCTGCTAAGTACCAGGTAAGCGTTGGGACTTTACTCGCTGCTCACGCCAATTGTGCTGACAGCACCGGTCTCCAGCTTTCATGAAATAAGGCCAGCTTCGCCCATCAATTCAATGTTACACACACTAACACAGCCGTGTGAGGAAAGACGTGCACAAATCAGCTCTCTCTCTCTCCAGTAAGCCTGCAAATCCCATTTAATGTGTTGCCAGATAAACCTTCTCTTCCTATGGGTTTTTACTTAACTGTGTGAGAGTGTAAAACTGAGGTGTGTGTGTCTGAGAGTGTGCAAACGTGTTATTAATCCAGTTTTACTCGTAGGAGGTGGTGATGCCCTGAAGCTGTACTTTCCTCAGATGAGATCTTGACAGATAAGGTTTATTCCTCTACATCTCTGTCAGTATCCCTCCCTCCCTTCCTCCTTTCAATCCTATATTCCTTATTGATGCTTCTTTCACTCGTCTTTAATTCCTTGTTCTAGCTCCTGTTCATCACTTTAGAGTGCCTCATTCCCTCCATCCTTCATCTTTCTGTCCTCCCTCCTACCAACAACCTCCTCTTTACCATCCTTCTCTCAGCCACTCCATATTTGCTTTTACCATCCACATGGGAGTGCACGCTCTCATTCTTACGTCGGCTTAAATCTTCTCTTTTTACTGCCTTCGTCTCATTTCCTAGCTTTCTTTCTCTACAAGTGATTACAGCGCGGAGGTCAAAACATGAGTCCTGTGAAATGAAGGGCTTCGCTTCGCGCTCAGCAGCTGCTGTGCAAATATGTGCACACATCTGCACTGCACAACAGAGGAGGACAGTTTAATTCTCTGCCTCCTTCCACTTGCCGTCATGAACTTGACAGCCAACCTTTCCACGGCGGTGTGCTGTGCAATCTTCACAAGACAATATCTCCTGCTCTCCAGTTCCTGTATGCGCTCGTATCTCGCATACAAGCACCGCAAGCACAAAGACATGAAACCTCAATGGCCTTATCAAGCCACTCCCTGACATCACCAATATAATTTGACTTTGCGTTTTCGAATAAGAGATTCAAAAGAAGAATGGGTCCCAGGCTTTAAACCTGTGGCTCTCTTATTATTAGAATAATACACCATGATGTGCTACAGTGCTATTAAACATCAGTAACATCGCGCTGAGAATATAGATATCCATCACATCTATCACGGTGACATTTTAAAAGGTCGTGTTTAAGCTGATAATAAATTTGCACAGCCTGGAAGCAGAGAGCAGCACACAAGAGTTCAAAGCACAACTGTGGCCCGATGAGACTTGTTAAAGCTCCGTCCAGCAGCGAACGAGGACCAAAATCTCACAAGTTTAGCTTTTTTTTAATTATTTTTACAGTGCGCCACTCTTTAAAGTTCACACTAATGCAGAATTATACACCACATTATCACTTTAAATTAAAAATATTCAGGCCTATATGGATTTACAGTTTTTGGCTGCAGTTAAGGGAATGCAAACTTAATTTTGTCACGCCTGCATTTGACTTTGTGCTGTACACTCCAAGCACCGCTTTATTAATGTTATTAAACTGTCACTATTAGGCAGCACATTTCATAAAAAAACAAGCATCAAACTAAAAATGTTGAGTCGCTGAAGCGCTTGTTCTAAACTTATTAAAATATTTGTTTAACGATCATCTTGACCAACCATAACTCCAATGTGTTGACAAAAAGTCGTCGTGTGAGCCTCTACAGAAGCTCTTGTATCAGAGGTGGCAAGAATCGTGAGGGAGATGGGGAAAACTCCAGCTTTCTGATTTTCTAGATTTAATATCAAAGCATCCTGTAGAATGAGGCAGTTCGTTCTGCCACAGCCTGACAGCAGAAAGTGTCTGCTGCGAAGATGAGTACAAGATTCACACGGTGACGACTGGTTATCAGCACAGCTGTCACACGAGGCAGCGGCCTTCGTCAGAAACACAGCTGTATCGATGAGGCCAGCTTGAGCAAATCCCAGAATCTGATCAGATTCTACCAAATAATTCTGAAGTAAAATCATCACCAAAAGAATAATTTACATTAACTGCGACTGCACTGTTCTCAACCCCCTCATGTGACTGATGAAGGATTCAGACACAGACAATAGCACTGTTTATTGATAACGGCAATTATAAAAAGTTGTTTGAAAAATATATACTAATAATAATAATAATAATATAAATACAAATTTTAGAAGCATGAAACAAAATAATAATTAAAAAAAAGCTATTTAAAATGCTGTAAACTGTAACACTTTATTTAACCTCCTGGGAAACAAGCTTTTGTTTGGTGTAAATTGTCTCTTTCTTCAAGGTACATGGGATAAGTACCTAATAAGTTAAATATAGACTTGGCCTGTCGGGATAAACAATAAATCAATTAATCGTATTATAAATTAAAATTATCAACCTCATTATCATTTATCGGCTTTATCGTTTCTTCGTGTCATTCTTTCTACTGGCACTGGATGACAAAAGGCTCAACTTAGGTGCTCTTCACGGACACATCCCTTTCTCTTTTCTTTAAAATCCATTTTAACGATCCAAAATTGCATTTTTGGATCGTTAAAAGCAGCTAAACTGAGAAGCTAAGCTACGAGCTAAGCTAATAGGCTGACTTCGGGAAAAACCTCTCTTGTCAAAGCTCCAAAATTCACAGTTGAAACCAGTTTCTTCATGTAAAAAGTTGTTTTCCTCTGCAAAAAGAAGCTGAGAACTTATTTACTGTTTCTTTAATTAAAAGCTTTGTGTGAAAAATGTTATGCTAAAGAGCTCAAACCACACCGAGGGGCCGCCATTTTGAGAACCGAAAGAAGACAGTTCATGTCACGTCAAGGGGCATCCCTTCCATTTTTCTTAAAGAGACACGCTGCTCACTCCCTCACTATCCATCCTTTGGTTCAAAGAGTCCCATACTGCCAACGGGTGGTCAAAAAAGGTACTATAAGCAAAACAAATTAAACGTCTTCTTAAATTTGACAATAATTACCATTGTCAAATTTCAATATTGTTTATCACAAGAATTTCTGAGACAATCACCCAGCAAAATGTGTTATTGTGACAGGCCTAATATTGACTCTGTCATGGTATAGGAAGTAGTTTTAGAAAAAAAAAAAAAAAAAAAAAGACAGTACGTTTACTTTGGCATTTTATAGGTTTCTTTGTAAATTGGGGTCAGGAGGTCCCAGTTACTCTAAAAACAAAAGTTCAGCTTTCTATAAGCAGTTCCCTAAAACAATGGTTCCCAACACTGGTCCTTGAGGAACACCATCCTCCATTTTTAGTTGTTTCGTGCTTGGATATGATCTGAATGAACGAGTGATTAACAGGCTTCTGCAGAACTTGAAGTAATTAAATCAATGAATCAGGTGTGTTGGAGCAGAAAAATAACCTACAACATGCAGGATGGTGTTCCTCAAGACTATGGTTGGGAACCAGTGCTCTAATAGATCAATGTCCCCATAAGAGGACCCAGGGTCTAAGGATGTTAAACCTAGAAAAGTTTGATTAGTAATTGCAACCTTTTGATCAAACGTGCAGCCTAGGTTGGTAGTGTAGTGAATTTAAAGCATCGCACTGAGTCACAAGGGTTGATATAAATATTGACTTTAAATGCTAGTCATATCCAGTGCAGTACTTCCACATTTTTGTTTTCTTCCATTTCTTTCTCCTTATGTCATTCATGTCACCGGCAGATTAAACAGGTTCCCGACAAAAACAGAGGTTAAAGTTTACCACTCAATATACCGGGGAGCTACTCCTCTGAAGTTAACATCAGTGTCTGAAGGGGACGATAAAATACAAAATAAAGATACTTGAAACGTGGAAAACAATATGTCAAACTGAAGAGTCACTGAAAATCTTCATCTATCAAGAGCCTGAGCCAAATTCCCATGCAGCCGTTGAATAAGTTGCAAAGTTGGTTCCTTGGACTACATTACTACACAACACCTAATTTATTGCCTGCAGACAGAAGTGAGGGTGTTTGATTAGAGCATGCAGCAGGCCTCAGTGCTGGTGTCTGTGTGCATGTCTTTTAGGGAATTCACCTCCGTGGTGCCAGTCAGCCATGACAGAAGGTGAGAATTAAAAGCAGAGAACGCCAAGAGACATCCTCGCATATGAATATGGTGTGCACATGTGTGCGTACATGCATAACTACCATCAGTTTGTGCTTCTTTTACAACATTGTCTCCATTTGGATGTCAATTTTGCAGTTACGCAATTATTTTTATTTTCCTGTATATTTTTACAATCAAACTTTGTTTGCATACTTTGTGCTGCTTTAGAAAATCGTCAAAATATGCTCAGATTAGGCTCCAACACTTTTGTTTTTGTAACTTTATTACTTTGTTTTTGCCTTTATTTACTTTTTCTCCCTATAGAAATGAATTAATAATCCTACAATTCTTTATAAAATGTTGTTCTCCTTGAAATATATCTCATAATTTTTACTCTAATTTAGTCTTTTTGTCTCTTGTTACTTTGTGTCCACACACAATTTAGCTCATTTTAGCTCTTACCATTTTGCCTTTTAGGGTTTAACTAGGGTTTACTTCACTTTTTTGTTTTAATACCTCATTTTCAGCTACTTCAGATAATTTCAGCAGTCATTCAGCACCCCACCACATCAGTTAAGACATTTCTTATATTTCACGTTTGCCTGATTCTCTCAAACATCCACATTTTATATCTGTCAAAATGACAACATTCGTCCATAAAGAACACAGAGTTCCCCCATTTAGCTGTACACACAAACTACAGCCTATATTTGTTCATTGTGCATGTTTAGCCAAGGCAAGTTTTAACAAACTCTGTGGTCAGAAGGAAGACTCACTTTGCATTCAACTGGAGTCTTACAGGACCTCTTCCACATACATAAGCAGAGAAAACTCCGTTATAAACTCTCTCACTCACTCACATCATCTCTGAGCCTCCGTAGACCCAATTAGACAGCAATAATTACTGCCAGACAGCAATGAGAGGATGGAATAAAAAGCAGACCCCATTTTTTAACCCAGACTACGTGTTTCATTTCGTTACCAGCCGTAAACGAGACTGGAAGGTGAGTCGAAGGAGATTACAAGATTAAAAATAAGAATGGAAAGGATGAAGGACTAACGAGACAAGAGAAGGCTAAGTAGTAGAAATTTAAAAATGTGAGAAACAGGCTGGCAGGCAAGAAAACTGTTATGTTCTGTGATTCTATTCAAAGACTTTAGTTCAAAAGCAACACATTTAAACTCTGTACTTGGTCCAACAACACTTGATTAACTCTTCACACTTCAACATTTTTGAAGGTCTGCCACAATATCAGACATTCACAGCACACTCCCTCCACATGTTTCACAGATCACGTTGTACGCTTCAGATCATAAGCCGTTCCACAACACCCCCTCTACTTCCCTGTCAATGTTTTTTGAGTTAATCTTGGTTTTATTCAGCCAAAGAACACCGTTCCAGAACTGCTCGTTCTTCTTTAAGCTGGTGAACCTTCTGCATTCACTCTAGGACTTCTCTTTTTAGTCGACTTGGATTAAGAGGAGTCTGTCTACCTGGTGAAGAGTGTTCTTCTCTTTGTTTAATGTTGAAGTGTTTTTTAAGAAGGATCCTGTGATCATAAACCAGTGTTGATTTCTAGAGACTCCCTGGCCTTTCATGTTGTCAAGCACCAGTACGTTTGTTTCATCTATGAATAAAAAAATGGGCACTTTCACTTGTGCAGAGATCTCGACGTGCTCGGAGTTCACTCATCCTCTGTCATCTTTTTTTATTAACTAGAGAAATTGCTTTTCCTGTGAAAATGCAGTGAGTGCTTATTGCTGAAGAGTTTGGAGAAAATAGCTTAACTTATCTTTGAAAAAGCTGAAATTAGCGAACAATGGATGAAAGGTAACCAAAAAGGCAGAAATAAATTTAAACTAGCATTTAAAAAAAGCTGAAAGGAGTAGAAATTACCACAAAAAACTTGAATTTATCTGAAAACAGCTGAAATTACAGTAAGTAAAAAGTAAAAAAGGTAGAAAAAAAGCTTAAATTGGTAGAAGTCGAAGTAGAGAGAGCACAATTGTGCTCAATTAGGATGAAAGAATCAGAAATGAAAACAAAAATTGGAAATTATCTGAAAAATGCAGAAATCTGCAAAAAAATAAATAAATAACAGCTGAATGGTAGCTAAAGCATAAATAATCTTAAATTACCAGAAGGAAGTGGAGAGAGCACAACTGTGCCAAATTAGGCAGAAAAAAGCAGAAATGAGCACAAGAAAGTGGAAATTGTCTAAAAAATAAAATAAAATAAAATAAAAAAATAAATGCTAAATTTAGCTTAAAACAGCTAAATAGTCACTGAACTAGCATAATAAGCAGAAACTTGCAGAAATAAACCTAAAGGTATACAAGCTGAATTTACCAAAATGTAGTTAGAAGAAAGGAGCTGAAAGGAGTAAAAAACAGCTGAAATTAGCTGAAATAAGCCAAAACAAAGTTTATGCTTGCAGAAGGAAGCTGAAAGAAGCTGAACCAGAACAAAACGTGAAAGGAGCAGTAAAATGTTGTAAACACATCTAAAGATTTGAAGGATAATGAGCTCAAGTCATTTTTATGAGAAAAAAAAAAAAGTCAGAAAAGGATAAATATTTCAAAAAGCTCAAGTTGCACCAATACCAAAAGTCATAGCACCCTTCTCCTGAACGAGCTGAATGTTTTCATTTATGATTTATTGAAATAGCACCAAACTTGTGGAACAAGAAAGATGTATGGAAATAGTAAAGAACATGGAAACATGAATAGTGTAAAAACAGGATCACAACAGTGTGAATGCTTTACAAGCATTCACATAATAAGCCCCCATAGTCGGGACAAAAACTATTTGCATTTAGTCCAGGGTTAAATAATGCTGTAGTATGGGTAAATAATAATCCGTTCCAGCTCTGCTAGGCAGAGATGAAAACATGACACTTTGATAGACACATTAATTTGGTCTGAACTCAAAGCAGCAGGAGTGAGTGCCAGACCCAAAATAAGATATGAACAAAGACAGCAAACACCCAATGCTATTGTTTTATTTGAAGGCTTCAAAACAGACAGATGCACCAACCTACAATAAAAAAAAGAGACAAATCTATTTTATCAATCTGCACTGCTGCTAGTCTCTCACTCTCGGTCCTGTAGCTGGATTCTGTTGTTGTGTGACAACCTGTTTTATGTGAAAAATCTAGCTTCTTATAAACTGTTCCCCTTAATATTTGTATTTGTATGGCGGCGTTTACACTGTTCCTGTTATACAAGTCATAAAAACTGTTCCTAAACTTAAAAGGTGAGTTTTATATATGGCGACATCATGTTCAATTCAATTCAGTTTATTTATATAGCTCCAATTCACAACAAAATTGTATCAGGGCACTGAACAGAAACATTTACATACATAGAAAAGCCAATTAGTAAAGTTATCCATCTAAAGAAGCCAGCAGACTCACTGAATCTTCACTTCGTAACAGTCTCCCTCCTGAGCAAGCACAATGGCAACAGTGGAAACACCCTTTGAACAGGAAGAAACCTCCAACAGAACCAAACTCAGGACAATCAGCCATCTGCTTTTAGTGGATGCAAACATATTTGCTGTTATTTAGTTTTAACAGATATTTTCCTGATGCCCTTATCATTTGACTTAATTATTAAGATGGTGTGCTATACCAATAATTCATCGTGAGCTTAATGAAGTGATATTAAAGCAATTAATAATTAAAATAAACTACCATACATCTGTTTTAAACACTGTTTGAGTCCCATAAAAATATGACTGATTAGGTTGTATAACTAACAGATTAAAAAATATATAATTTGGATGATAATTTCTGCAGACACTTATCAATAGTAACTCATTTGAAAGGCTTTGATAGTTTGCTAAATTTAAAAATTTGACAGCAACTTATTTCATTAGAAACAACATTATTAGAAAAAAATATATACAGTATTACAAAATAATAAATTTTCCAGGCACGGCCAAGGAGCAGAGAGTATCTGATGTGGGAGAATTAGATCAGAGTGCTGCTTTATGCAGATGACATTATTGTATTTGCCTCATCAAACAGGAACTCCAGCAGGTGCTGGAGTGGTTTGCAGCTCAGTGTGAAGCAGACAAAATGAAGATCAGCACGTCCAAGTACAGTACAAGACAATGGTAATGGTCCTAAACCAGAAAAGTGTGGCTTACCAACTCCAGGCTGGGAGTACATGCCACCAGTAGAGCAAATTAAATACATTTTATTTAAATATATATTAAATATAACCAAACAGCTCATAGAACATGTGGATGCAGGACCTCTGGGAGCATCCTGTGCTGTTTGGCATCACAACTTTGAATCCCCTTTTGGCGCTTTCCCTTCCTGCATGCCAATCTGGTGTGTGAGAACAACTGAAAGGAGACCCAAAAGTCACCTACCACAACTTGACAATGAAACAATTGCGATTACCGTAATCACTTGTCAGTGGCTGACCAGTGAAAGTACCTATATAAAACAAACTAAATTATGTTTGAGCTGATAAAGAATAATACTCAAGATTAATATTTTTGAATCCATTTTGAATAAGCAAAACCTTCCAGACCGAGGTGAAGTTGAAGTCAACTAAAAGCTTACCAACAATAAAATGAGGTGTTTATTGAATCTCAGTGTAGAAGCTAAAGTGTATATCCTTTGGAACACCTTGAAACATCCTAACTTAAACCTGTATATACAGTAGGCCTGTCATGATAAATTAATTAATTAATCGCATGGTAAATTAAAATTTTCAACCTCATTTTCATTTATCAGCTTTAACGTTTCTTTGTGTCTATCTCTTTCTACTGGACACTGGATGACAAAAGGCTCAACTCAGGTGCTCTTCACTGACCCCTCCCTTTC
>JARVLU010000646.1:8675951-8695710 GCA_031762415.1 Simpsonichthys santanae | reverse complement strand
AACTTATAAATATATTAAAATTTCATTCGAAGTCATTTTAGATTTGGCGCTCTGGTTTCGTCACTAGAAATCCGTCTTGTCAAATATTTTACTGTGCACCTCGTTTTTTTAAACTGCATATTTTGTTTTTTTTAATAGAAACAAAATAAGTGTTTCTATAGTAAAAATTAAAATGAATACCTAAAAAGCCTTATATCTATACTGTAGTTGGATCTGAAGTTGTTGAAAAGGTCTGATGCAATGGAACAAAAATATATATACCGTACTGTAAATTAAAACATTACATTTTTATTGAACCTTTACAAGAAGGGCCCAAAGGTGTTACGTTTATTCATTTAAAGTTGCCTCAAGGGTTAAACATGATTGTTCATCTTTGAATTTCAGAGATGAAGGATGATTACAATTGGACTGCTAATAAAATAAGGTTTTAAACTCCTAATTATCACGTGCTTGAGCACAAAAACATGTGTTTATCCCTGCCCTGGCGTGGATTTTGGTGCCAACAGTTTGTGTGGGTGCTTGAAACTTTTTTTTTGTCTTCATGTATAAACCTTGGCAGGTGTCCAGCTCCACTTGGATGAAGCTCAGTGAGAAGGAAAAGACTTGTCTTAGCGGTTAAATCCTCCTCTGAGACAGCGAGTGAGACACGCTCCAAAGAGTTTTATGCATTGTTGCAAAGCAGCTTTTTAACAGAGCTGAGCTGTGGCAAGTGCTCCCAGAGGTTTCCTGAAACACCTCCCAAACAGGTACGATGATGCACGAGCACGGGTCAACTACAGGCCAACAGAAGAAAAAGTTGTTAAATGTTTGCTCCATGTGAGGAAATTAAGATCAAGTTTTCATTACAGGAGCGCTTGTTAGACATTGCACATAAGAAGATGAAGAAAATCTATTTCTATCAAGCTGTGGGCAAATTTTTATTCTAATTATGCAAATTTATTTTTAATTGTGTCAATAAAGTTCACTTGCACTCTTCACAAGCCAAATCAACCATCTGCTCTGCTGCAATTAATAGAATAATAAATGTTCTGAAAATTTTCATGACTTCAGTCTTTAAATATCTGTTTGTTAGACATCATAATGTTAGGTTTCTGATTGGACTATTTTCAGATAGAGTTATTTTAAATGTTTGCATTGCAAGCATGACATATCTGACAACAAATTTGAAATATTCACTCAAATTATGTATAAATCTATGGGGTTGTGACTAAAAAGACAACTCTCATTTCAAATTATAAGATTTTCTTAATCTAAAACTCTTGACATAAAAAGCAGTGTAATATGCAATATGAATGTTCTGCCATTTAATTTTCAGAACAGGTTTATTTTTTATGGTTGATTATAACCAGTGCTGCCTATTTTACATGTTGCTTAATTTTCCTGTTTGTTCTTGATGTGTATGTGTAAATGTTAAACTTTGGTATCTTAAAAAACAAATTAAATCTCTGTCATAATAGAAAATACAAGCTATGAAATATTGTATTTCGTATTTAGTAAAACGGCATAAATGCAAGATGAGCTGCTTTTTACACAATTTAAGAAGCGCTTTATAATAGCCGTGCAACCACCATAGCTAACAGGGTGTTATATTTAACCAGGCAGCTTAGCGTGTGGGGATCTTTTATTTTAGACTTCAAAGTACTGATGTAAAACTTTAAAGTGAGGATGCACCAAACACTGAGTGGATGGGTGTTAGGAGCTGTGTTTCAGGAGCGAGTCTGATCAAAATGTCACCAGTGGTGAGCTGGAAGCTTGCAGCTTTTAAGAACATCGTCTCCCAAAATGTCAAAAACGTCTTGCAGAGTAAAGGACACTAAGCAACGAGAAGTCGTACAATACGGATTTTCTTAAAATTCTGGTTTGTTTCCCAACTAAATGAAAGCCATACAGCTTTTAGTGCTAAAGATTAACAGAAAACCACAAACAACCTTTGAATATTGAATTGATAAAACTGCAAGGAAACATGAACTAGTAAACGGGAGTTCATTAACATTTCTATAAAATGCAACATAAGAACACTTTATTTGCAATCAGTGCTAAACAGAATCTTAAAGATTTGGTTCAGTGCAATAATTTAAACTCAATTCAAATAACAAAAATTATAAATACTAATCTTCAGCTAAAATCACTTTGGACTTTAGTGGAACCAACTGTTTACTGTATTATATAAACTAATGTATTGTTTTGTGTGAAGTGCCATTTAAAAGCCTCAACTTCAACATTCAGCCCTTCAACTGTTGATCTTAGTTGTGTTAAACTTTTAGGAACTAATTATTGAAAGCACTCTGTAATTGATTAATTCTGAAGCCAACCCATTCAAGATGGCCACCACAGCCAACTTATCTTAGAAAACACAACGTATGTGGTTCCACTGTGAAGACATTAAGCTGAGACTTAACACATACTCGAGTGTAACATTGCACAGTGTCGCATGAGAATAAAAATGTAATTTTCAAGGTTTATCTAAAAGTGCAACAACATAATTTCTCTAGATAATAAGATGTGGTAGATGATATGCACTCCTTCAATAAATATGTCTGCCAAGATGAGCCTTTTTAAAACTAAATGAACTACATGGATAACTGCAATTTGTGAGACTGAAAGATTGTATGTCTAACCAGGTGCTCTGTAGCTCAGGAGCACCACAGGGGACTGTACTCGCACTATTCCTTTTCACTCTGTGCACCTCAGATTTCCAGTACAAAACAGACTCCCTGTCATCTGCAGAAATAGTCAGATGACACTGCAGTCGTTGGGTGTCAGAGATGGACAAGAAGCTGAGTACAAGGAAGATCCGCTGTAAGACGGACCGCTACAAGAGAACCTTCCGGCCCACAGCCTTCAGCATCTATAACAACTGTTAAATGAAACCAGAATCAGAATAAGCTTTATTATCTTTGCACCAAGATCCAACAAGAACATGTACGTACAGTCGTCCGAAAGATGGACGTAATGCACAAAGCTGCTGCTAATTAGCACGGCCCTCTTATTCTTCCTCAGAATAATATTTTTACTTAGACGAGAAAAGGGAAGAAAACATGCGGAAAGATGGTATAAAAACAGATCTCTCACACCATGTCATAGACAGAGCACGATCTGAGCATAAAAAAAAAAATCTACCACAGCAAAGCACATAAATAAACGTGATGCATGATACATATAGGCCGGTGAAGACATTGAATTTTAAGGGAAGGTTGTAGAATAGTCCAGAGCCCCCCTCAGCCATTGTCCAGATAAGAGGTGTTATTTATCATCAGCTCGGTTGAGGTTCCGTCACATGTCCACGGCCTTGGGGAAGAGAGGGGTGAGGAGACAGACAGAGCGTCTTTGTTTTTCCTAAACATACCAGAAGGGATTGAGATAAGTCCGCCATCAAGGCCACAGTTTGGGTCAGGCAGAACTCATAAATTGCCATTTCTGCCTTTTAAAGTCTCGCTGTTACATTTCTCTGATGGTGACTCCAAACAGCCTAAATGGTTCCTTACGCCAAAAGTCGAGCTCACAGTTTTCTCCAAGATTATTCCCAACCATTCATGGGTGCTACCAGAAAGTTCACAGTCCTGAGAACAACTTGCTCCAGCTCTCTGACGCTGCTGCACATAATTCAGTCTGAGTGCTGCCGAGCTTCGACACATTCCACACCAATTTATAGACAATCCTGATTTCACCAACGTAAACAGCAAAATCCAGTTGTCGTCATGAATCCAATTTGTTTCCATCAAAGTAAGAGGGTCTTTCCTTGCCCTGACCCCTGTCGGGAGAAGTTGATCAATTTTATTGAGAGACCAGCTGATCAAAGCCTTCAAATTAGGAAGCTAGCCAGGAAAAACCAGGATGATGAGTTACAACATTTAATTTCACTTTGGGCTTATTTTTGAATTTAATTGAATTGAACTACTCTGATGCTAGCCAAGTCCTGAAATAACATGATTCAACAGAAGAAGAAAAAAAAGTTAGGGTCGTGGAACCAGCCGAGTGCCAGCAGCACCACAAAGAGTGGAGCTCTCTAGGCTCCGCCCACTCACCCACTTGACTCTGACTACCTGCTTTGCCAGCTCAGATGTGGGAATGAGCGCAAACAGCACCAAAGCACTGTTCATCAAATGAGTTCAAAAAGATCTGTCCTAAATAGTAATTTGATAGTAATATTAACAGTATGATAGTAATATTTCAATTAAAACACTAGTGGTGTCCAGAAATAGAAATATACCAAAAGTAAAAACTAGTATTCCTTTAAAATTAAAACACAACAAATCACCCCACAGCACTACAAATAAATAGAGCGCTTTTGTAACAGAACCTGCAATTTCCTTTTATTATATAAAAATAAAATAATCAGCTTCCCTTTTCGTATTGTGTTGTGAAGCAACAGACCGACGTGTGTAGACTTGTGACAAAGTGCAGGGGTGACACTACACTCACAGGCAATTTATAGTTTTCTAATACTGGCTGTGTTGATGAGTGTGATATCTGGAATAACAGGGAGGAGCTGTCGCTGTTCCTAAACAGCGCCTCAACATTCTCGCATGTGCATGTTAGTGAAAACAATAAAGTAATTATGGTGCAGAGAAGATTCTTCTGGTGATGTATCATCACATATACATTTATTGGCAAACTGTTGTTTTATCAAACAATGACTACAACTCGGTCATTTTGCAACATAAAATGATTTTAGTCTTTTAGTCTTTAGGGAGTTATGTTTATTTTTATTTTTTTATGAAGAAATGCCAGGTTTTAAAAATTTCTATGAATTAATTTATTATTTGCACTCATGCACTCCTCGGCTCAGTAATAAGTAAACTAAAGTGAACTACCAGCAAAATGTGTAACTATTTAGATTTAAGCTGCTCTGATCAACTAAACCTTGACTGGTTTTGGCCCTTACTGGTTTCATATATTAAAAAGACCAATCAGAACATCAGATAAGTTCTGTTAAACAGGTCATCATATTGTTTTTCCTGTATGGTCACATCATATCCAGTTCAGATCACATTGAATTAAGTCATAAGCAATAAATTTTGCGCTCAGCTGATAATGTCATAACAGGCGGCGGGTAGATAAACAGTGAGGAAAGCAATATTGATAAAAGATTCAGAGTTATTATTCATAGAGGGGAGGACAGTCTGAGTCACTGTGTGCGTGCATGCATGCGTGAACACTGCAGACAACTAATTTTCTTATTAAAACTAATAAAAGCTTCCTGTTGATCCATTTAAAAACTAGACCACGAGTTTTCTTCCCGTTTTCATTTTAAATATCATGGAGGAGCAACAATGAACTCAAATTAAAAACTACCGTATTTTTTGGACTATAAGGCGCACCGGATTATAAGACGCATTAAGCGAAAAAAGTTCATTTTGATCCATTTTTGAGCGCCGTGCACCACATGAAAAAACAGTTTGAGGTCAGTAAGCACAACCGGAATTAATACATAAGGATCACTGGATTATAAGGCTCATTGTTCTTGTTTTTTTTTTTAATCAATTGCTACACTTAGCAGTTGTCCTACTTTTAGCCAGTGTGTCACTAGTTATAGTTGGGTTTTTGAAAGTTTATATTTTAGTTATCTTTTTGCTATTTTTACATTTAGCTAGCTAGTGATCTGCTTCTTTTAGCCATAATCAGTTTTAACTTCGCCAAATTTTAACTAAATCATTCAGCACTCATTGCATTTTCTGTAAAAAATGTAGTGCAAACACCATTAAACGCTTAAACCTATAAACCTAATCACAATCTCAGACGGTCATGTTTATTGTTTATGTTAATTTATTTAAAAAATATTTGATAAGCCATAATAACTGGGAGGCAGACTGAAAGAGAAAAGCAGAAGGAATACAGACAGAAATCTCTCCATGTTCTCGTCTCCTGGCAGTCGCTGACAGACGACAGAAAACACATCAAAGCTCTTCTAAATGTCATCCTAATTATCACAAGCTTTGCACTGAAATATATAAATAAAGAAAAAAATCTAAATACCAAAGCCTCAAGGTTTTTTCCCTCTTCATGAAACCTCTCAAACTCATCTTCAGCTCTTGAAGCTGGACCTGAACTGGAGTCAAGGTGTGGGGGTGAATCACAGCAGATAAAAACAGGTAAACTTTGCTGAAATGTAAAGGTACAGGTTAACTACTTGTAATTATCCAAAATTAAAAGACTAATTTCTGCTATTCCTGTGTCCATTTCTTCTAACTGAACCAGTTTTAAACACCAGTCTGTGCACATTAGCTTTAATTAACTGTTAAATACAAAATCTTGTTTAAGCCTGACCTGCTGATGTAAAGATGGGACTCGGTCTACGAGTGATCATGTTTTTGCCTGTGTCTTGGTGTGTTCATTTGCTTATGTTGGTAAAATATCTCATTAAACACTAAATTAATTTTAACTAGAAAAACTGGATTTCCTGTAAAAATGCAGTGTGAATGCTTATTGCAGAATAACTTGCTGAGATACAGCTAGAAATAGCTAAAAACATGATGAAATGGACAAACAAGCCTAAATTGGCAGAAGAAAACAGAAAGAACACATTTGCTGGATTAGGTTTAAATAAGCAGAATTTGGCACATAAGGAAATTAGTGGGGGAGGGGAAGCTGAATTTAGCAAAGAATAGTTTAAAGTAGCTGAAAAGGCAGAAATAAACAAGCTACTAGCAAAAGGAGCTGAAATGAGCTCCAAGAATATGGAATTAGCTAAAATAAATATACATTTAGGATAAAAAAAAAAAAGTTAATTAGGCAGAAATTACCACTCGAAATTATCGGAAAACAGTTGAAAGTAGCTAAAAAAAAGCTTAACTAAGTGCTGCCGCTGCAGAACTAAAATCTTTGATGGAAACACAAAAGGATCTGTCAGTGAGGTGGATCTGAACCAATTGAGAGCAGACCCTGTGATGCCCACCCACTGCTCCAACCTACCAATGAGGATCTCATGGTCAATGGTAAACACAGATATAAGGTCCAATAGGACAAGCAGCACAGAATCACCAGTATCTGTGGATAAGAAGATGTCATTAACAACCTTCAGTAGGGCAGTTTCAGTGCTGTGGAGAGGTTTAAAGCCAGACTGGAATAAGTCAAGGACAGCGTGATCCTCCAGGAAGCACTTCAACTGGGACTCAACTATTTTTTCCAGATGTTTAGAAACAAATGGGAGTCTGGAGACAGGCATGGTGCGGCTATAGCCGCGAGTCATTTACAACACAAACTACAAGCATGGCATCAGGCAATATGCATTTATTCAAGGAATGCTAGGCCTATAATTTTATTCTGAAAAACTGACAAACATCTTTGCTCTTCCAACGTTTGACACTTTTCTGCTTCATGCAGCTGCACCCAGCTTCTGACAAAAACAGAACAGTTGTGTCTTTTACGAGGATTCTGAAACAAACCAACACTGTAAAACTGACAGATTGGGTTCTTTGTCATTTTGAGCTACAAAAAACAAAGATGGTTTCTGGCAGGAGACCGTATAGGATCAGAAAAAACAGCCGAAGCAGTGAATGACGACACAGCCAGTAATTTATTTACAGTCAGCTGCTGCTGCAGGAAATCAAAATCTCAAACATGGTGGGCAGGATGGTGGCAGCACACACACAGGGTAAGACATGTTTAGTGCCCACCACTGAAAGACAAAAGGAGGGAGATATTTTGGACAGTGTTAGCAAAATATCTCACGAATAACAAGATAGATTTAAGCAAAACTAAGTAGAAATTGCATTTCCTGCAAAAAGGCTCTGTGAATACTTATTGCTGAAGAACTTGCTGAAAAACAGCTGAAATTATGTACCTTAATGCTGAATTGTAGATGAAATAGAAACACAACTAAAGATTTAAAGGATGTAAAATGAGCTCAATTCATTTTCTATGAGAAGAAAGTGGCAGAAAAGGCTAAATATTTCAAAACGGTAACGTTGCACCAATACCAAAAGTCATTGTCCTGAAAGTGCTGAACGTTTTGATATATGATTTGTTGAAATAACACCAAAATGCAGAACACGAAGAAAGCCGAAAAACGTACAGAATAGTTAAAGTAGTTGGAATTATAATAAATATAAACAGGATCACAATAGTGTGATTGCTTGATAAGCATTCCCACTATAAATATATAGTGGATGTACTTCTACAAATGATCAAGATGGCCACCACAAAAATGTGTTTAACATTGAATTTGACAGATATCCTAATGTTCAATGTTGTAGTAGCCGAATCTTTAGCAACAGATACTCTGAGAATATTTTTGAGGGTAAGAACCAACAAGGCTACAACGCCATCGTTTCTCAACATATATTCTTAGTATGAAACTTTTAACTTTAACGATTTGTTCATTTTGTTCTAGTTCTCAGTCATTTCATAAAATGTAGCTGAAATCAGTTTTTGTGCTTTGAATCGGCTCACAAAAGCAAAGTAGGCAGAATTGGTGCAGCAAACTGGCGTTTTCCAACAAGTTTTCTAAAACACAAAAATCCCCTGACTTAAGCAGCGCTGTCTCATCCTGCAGCTCGTTAGAAAATTGGATCAATCATCCTGAAAAAGTCAATATTCTACACAGACTGATGGGAAACTGGGAGGATGAGGGAAGACGCAGGAAAGATGAAAGAATAAGAAGCAGCAGCAGGAAATGTAAAAAAAAAAAAGGTGACGGGGGATAGAGGTGATGAAATAGCAGGACAGAGAGGAAAGGGAACCCTGGAGAGGCAGAAAGGGTTGGAGGGTGAAGTCAGATCAAGAGGTGGAGAGATAAAATTATGGCTGGATGGAAAAAGGCGAGAGGTTTCATTCTCCTCTGAGCTGTCATTATTCCAAAACACACGTCTCCCTCCCCTCACTCCGTGACCCCCTCCCTCATTCTGTCCGGTTTACTCTCCCAGCATGTTTGTCCTCAGTGGTTCTTCATCCCCCTCTGTCTTTTAATTCTCATCCTTTCTTCTGTTTTACATTCTGTGTCCTCCCTCGCTCCTTTTCCTTCCTCCCCTCCTGTTATCCTACATGCATAATTCAAGCTGGGTCTTCAAAATGACGGGCGTGGCCATTAAAAATACATGGGGATGCTGCGCCGAGGCCGTTTAGTGGTGCCTTACCTTGGAGCAGGGCCGCCATGTGCCAGGACAGAGAGGCCAGGAGGAGGGGGGAGGAGGAGGGGAATAAGTTGCATCATAAAGAGACTGAAGGGGAAATGAAATAGGGAGAGTAAGAGTACAGCTACGTTCTACTTTTGTTTGGCACTCAAAAGAAAACCATGTATGTAAACTGCACCAGTTATATAGGTGAGAAATCACAGTTCAGCTTTTATAATGAACAAGGACAGAAAGGCTAAAATAAACTGAAACACTGATCTTTTAATTTTCCAGCTGAGTGCATCCTCTTACGACACATGAGATAATAAAGAGTTCAAATAAGGATTAGTATTACCAACTAGAGAAATTGCATTTCCTGTGAAAATGCAGTGTGGATGCTTATTGCTGAAGAACTTGCTGAAAAACAGCTGAAATTAGCTAAAAACTGCTGAAAATAGCTAAAAACATGCTGAAATGTAGCTGAAGAACAAGCCTATATTAGCAGAAGAAATTATAAATAACACATATTTGCTGAGTTAGGTATAAATAAGCAGAAATGAGCACAAAAATTTGAAAATTTGTCCCCAAAAAAGAAAAGCTGAAATTAGCTAAGAACAGCTGAAAAAGAGCTGAAAAGGCAGAACGAAGCTGAAACTACCAAAAGAAAGTGGAAGGAGCTGAAATGAGCTATAAAAATGTGGAATTGGCAAGAAAAGCTAAATTTATCTCAATAAGAGCTAATATTAGCTGAAATTGCAGAAAAAACTGAAACTAGCATAAGTTCAAGTTTAAGTTCATCCATCCATCCATCCATTATCTTCCGCTTGTTCCAAAGTCGGGTTGTGGGGGCAGCAGCTTGAGCAGGGAAGCCCAGGCATGTCTTTCCACAGACACCTCTTCCAGCTCTTCTGGGAAGATTTCAAGGCGTTCCCAGGCCAACCGAGAGACAGACTCTCCAGCTTGTCCTGGGTCTTCCCAGCGGTCTCCTCCCAGTTGGACATGCCCAAAGCACCTCCCTAGGGAGGCATCCAGGGGGCATCCTTACCAGATTCCCAAACCACCTCAGCTGGCTCCTCTCGATGTGGAGGAGTAGCAGTTCTACTCCGAGTCTCTTCTGGATAACTGAACTTTCCACCTATCTGTAAGGGAGAGAGTCCAGCCACCCTGCGGAGGAAACTCATTTCAACTGCCTGTATCTGCGATTTCATTCTTTTAGTCACTACCCAGAGCAAGTTTTGTTTATTTGACATATGCAAGATTAACAGTACAATGAAATGCTTTGACTCGCAAAAAAATAAAATAAACTCAAAGAACAGACAAACAAGAAATACTAAAAGCATGCAATAAGGGTAAAAAAAAATAAAGTACCAAAAAATGAAAAAGTAATTATAATACACAAGGTCCTAAACAGAGATAGTAAACAACATGATAGAATATAATGGTGCAATCATGGTTATTTTAAATGAACAAGTATTTCAAGGTAATAATATAAGCTAAAATGCACATATTAATCTTTACTAAGTTGGGTGACAAGTTATTGCACAGGTAGTAGAACAAGTAACATAAGCTGAAATTAACAGAAATTACCATGACAAACATGAATTTATCTGAAAAAAGTTGAAATTAGCTAAAAAAAAAAAAAAAAAAAAAAAAAAAGTAAAACTGTTGGTGAAAAGGTAGAAAAAGCTTAAATTAGCAAAGCAGAAAGAAAATGTTTTCCCCAATTATGCTGAAGTTGGCAGAAATGAGCACATAAAAAAATCTGGGGGGAAAAAAAAAAAAAGCTGAAATTAGCTAAAACAGCTGAAAAGTATTTAAAAAGACAGAAAGAAACGTACATTACCAGAAGGAAGTAGAGAAACACAATTTGCCCCAAATAGGCTGAAAAAAGTGAAAATGAGCTCAAAAAGTGGAAATTATCTGATAAAAAGGTGAAATTGACAGAAAAAAAAAAAAAAACTGCTGAAAATTAGCTAAAAAGGCAGAAAGACACCTATTACCAGAAAGAAGAGTACATTTTTGCTGACTTGGGCAGAAAAAAGTTGCATTGAGTGCAAAAAATGTGGAATTGCTGACAAAGCTAAAATTTGCATAAAACAGCTAAATAGAAGCTGAAATCTTATTTTAAATAGCAGAAAAAGCTGATGCAGAAAAAAAGCAGAAAGGAACATGAGCTGAAATTAGCAGAAATATGTTGTTAGCATTAAGAATGGGAAAGGAGCACAACACAGCCCTAAAGTCATAGCCGCCTTCTCCTGAACAAGCTGAATGTTTTGATTATGATTTGTTGAAATAACACAATGTGGATGGACAAAGATGCTGAAAATGTACAGAAGAAAAATGGATCAACAGTGTGAATGCTTCATAAACATTCACACAACAAAGCTCAAATGTATAGTGACTGAAAATGTTCTTTTGTTTTGCAATCGTTTAAAACACAGTGTTGCATTCTACACTCTAAAACTACAGGTTTTACCTGAGAGGAACTCCTGGTGAAGCTATGATCAAAGCTGTGCACTAATTGAACACTCCTCAATTATAAAAAGATATCCCAAATAAAAATCTGCAGCTGAACTGAATTAATAATTTAAGTCAATTTGACTTTAAAGGTCAGATAGTGGGTGGATGAAAATGTTATGGGTTTTTGTTTGTTCCTCCCACCTCAGCTCCCTCTTACCAAGACCACCTTCATCATTTTCTCTTCATTAAAAACTCTTATTCAAACAGGTTTGTTTAGTTAAGCCTTTCTTTAAACTCATTAACGAGTTATTCTTTTTGCAGGAGCTAGATAATTTAATTATTATAGAAATATTTGCTCTACGTGTTAATTTTAGCAAGTTACAGATGTCAAAAGAAACAGTTAAATGTATTATTTTAGTTTTATTAGTCATTTTATTTGAATAACCAGGCACTTTAATAAGCTGAAAGAATATTCAGATGCATATTCCATGCAGTTAATCTGACACTAAAAGTCCGACCAAGTTAAGTCACATCATATAGACTTTTTTTTTTTCTATGTTTTGTCCTTTATCTAAAGGATGAAGAACATGGATGAAGGACCTGGATTTACTTTGATTATTGAGCATGAGCTTTGATGTTTTGAACCACTTTGGCTACAGCTGCCTCAGGAGTCGACGGGGGAGAGGGCGGACTCCAGAAACCATCTTATCCCCAGCAAACTGGTTGGTCCACTCTGTGGGTGTGCTGCTTGTGGGACCAAATTTGTTTGTGGCTCCTCAGACTGACCAAGTCCTGGATGAAGGACGAAACATTTCAACAAAAAAAAAAAAAAAAAACAGATGAGACCTGACTGAACTTTGTTGGATTTTTTTTTTTTTACCTGGATTATTGAGCATGAACTTTGATGTTCTGACACTAGAAGGTTTACAAGGTTTGTACTGACATTAGAATAAAACTTGCTAAATATGAGATTTTAAGGCAATCCTGGTTGATATTTTAAGCAAAACAATTTAAAATGTTACAGACACCAATTGTTGTTACTTCTTGTCGCTGTCGGGCAGAAATCTTGTATATACCAAATATATTTTTATTTTTATAAGAATAAAAAAACCTATTCCTCATCCAAGTAAAAAAATGTGTGGTCATAAGCTCAAACTCTTTCAGACACTTATTAGCCATAAGCACAGAGATGTGAATAATGTAAATTTGATTTTTGGAAAACAATGATAAAGATAAGAAAGAACAACAACAAAAGCGTTAAAATGTTTCAAACCATCATCGTTTTAATCCCACACGGTTTGTTAAACTAATCTTGCATGTTACAGTTTTAAATGAAGTTTGTGAAGCAGTTGGAGAAAATAAACGTGGCTTGTTTTTGGAGGAAGACGTACTGGTAGTGTTTACAGATGGGATTTTTCCCCTCATCATTGCAGGAAGACTAGCTTCCAACATGCAGGAAGACAGTGGGCTGTGACTGAAGGCAAACAGCACGATGGTGTGTGTGTGTGTGGGGGGGGGGGGGGGTCATTTTACATATTTATACATGCTGGCAAGCCAAATGGGGCAGAGGAAGGGATTTTTTTTGTTTGTTTTTTTGTTTTAAGAGGAAACAAATATGGGAAAAAAAAGTTTTTAAATATCAACAATCCTCAAATTATTCTAGCAATCTATTTTAACAGAACTGGCAAACATTCTACATAGTCACTATTTCTTAAGATACAATGGACAATTTCTGAAGACATTTTGAAGGCATTGCATGTTCCTAGAACAACTGGTCAAGGAGGAGGTGTAGCTTCTATTTTTTCAGTCGGGACTATTAATTAATATGAAACCAATTAGTAGTTCTAATACTTTTGAATCGCTGTCTCCAAGTCTACGGCCATTCTCAGTAGTTATCACCAACCAGGCTCCTATGGTCAGATTTTATTTGAATTCTCAAAATTCTTAAATTAATAACTACTAAATATTGACAAAGTCATAACAATGGGTGATTTCAATATTCATGTAGACGTTGAAAGTGATAGCTCAAGCATAAAGATTCTCTTCCATTGTTTTCCTCTGTCTTGCAGAGTATTGCATCAGAAAGCAGTGACTTAGATCATTTAGTTGATAATTTTACAAATACTTTGCAAACTGACCACAATCAAAAATTATTTTTGACTCATTTAACATCTTACCTCTCCATCAATCTGGTTTCAGGAAACTACACGGCACAACTGCTTCCCTGAAGGTTTTTAATGACGTTGTTGAAGCATTGGATGCTAAGGATTATTGTGCTGCACTTTTCTTAAACCTGTCTAAAGATTTTGACACTGTGGATCATAACATCTTGTGTCATAAGCTCTCAGAAATTGTTTTCTCAGATCACACCATTGGTTGGTTTTCTAACTATCTTTCAGATCGGAGGCAATGTGTTCAACATAATGGCACTTCCTTGCCTTCATACATCTCCTCCTACATGTCTCTGCGTGAGTGCAGGAGTTACGTACTTTAAAAACAGACATCTAGAAAGCTAGTAAGAAAATGGCGCGTCACTAACGTTGAGGAATTTTACTTATCCTGGAGAGAGAGCCTGCTAAAAAAAAAAAAAAAAAAGCACTCCGTGAAGCTAGAACTTTATATCAGTCGTCTTTAAATGAGAACGACGGAGATGCTGCCAGTCTACGGTCACCATGGTAACCGCACACCTGTGTCTGTCACTCCCTGACTGGAAAGTTAATGAAAGGCAGACTGAAAGCAAACCAACAACTTTAAGTCAAATCCTAAAAATTATTTAAACTGCAAGAAGCAGAAGACTGGCTGTTATGCATGTGATTATTTTGTTTCTTCAGTGTTTTGTTTAAAAAGACAAGTTTTAAAAAAAAAGCCTTCATTTCCAGTTTCAAAGAAAATATTTAGAGCAACAAAAAAAAAAAAAAAAAAGTCTATGGGAGCTTCGGCATGCACTCGGCTTTCTTGGAGAGTTAGAGAAAACCTCAAGTCTCACAGTTAGAGACACTCCAGGTGAAAGAAGACAAAAATGCACGTTTGGATGTATAGTTTCTATTTGTGCTGAAACAAGCTGTGGGAGTAAGAGAAGTTTGTTTAGAGTTAGCAGCATTTACCGTTTTGCTGCCTATGCGTCCATCACTTTTACTGCTGTTCTTTTTTATGGAATAAAAAGAAGTTAAAAACAAATATGAAGGAAGATATTATGATGATGATGAAGGTACAGTAAATCTGAATAAAGGCAGAAGGTGAAGGCAATGAGAAAGGGGAACGTCACCCAGTTTGTTTTTTTGACAACTTGTTTTATATCCAATGCAGCTTCAAACATCATCAACGCTCTTTGCTTATATTCAAGGCCTCCTATCAAACACACATGATTTTCAGCTCTGCTGCTGCAGTCATTTATTAAAACTCAGTCCATGAAGAATCCATTTCCTTCTTAACACCCCCCACCCACACACACAATCCTCAGCAAGTCCCAAGGTCTCATTTCTCTACATAGCTGTCCTACTTTCACTCACATGTCAAAATTAAATTAGATACAATTTCAAATCTTTGAGCTAATTTGCAATGCTCTTATTTCAACTTCACAATGTTTCCAACAGAATGAACACAGAAACACTGCAACAAAGAGAAAAGATGTAATAAAGGGCTTGGATCTGTTTCTTTTTATATCCAAGATAATAAACATAAATTAAAATCCTCAAATGCTGTGTCAGCTGTTTAATAGGGTGAAGACTGGGCATCAATCTCATGTTTTTTAATCGCCCGTCTCTGAAGGTGAAAGCAAATGTGTTTTTGTCCATGTTTGAGTGTGCATGTGTGTGTTTGTAATAGAGTTTAAAGAAACTTAATGATCACTGGATCGAAAACTTTATATTTGCTTTGGGAGATAACTTAATTCAAGATGGCCACCGCAGCTAATGCACATTAGCAAGCACAAAAAATAAATAAATAAAAAAACTCAGCTAAATGTACTAATATTAAGATAAGTCGTAGTAGCTGAGCATCATATCCAGAACATGTGTCAAGCAACAAAAGACCACGGAACGCCAAATTGTCAATAACCCAATTTTCAAGATTTGATCAAAATGGCTACACTAATATAATTTCTCAACTTCAGATATTATTTTGAAACACTGAAAGATGGCAGGCAATGTGCATTCTTTTAACAACAGACTTTAAATTTAAATGTGATTAAATCATCTGACTATCCCTTTCAAACAAATACAATAACAAAAATAAGAATTGTTCATGTAAACATGTTTATAAAATCATTACATGGTTAATCCAGCAGAAATATGACTATTTTCCTGCAGGAAGTGCTGCAAGCTGTGCAGGAAGTGCTACAGCTAGCTGTTGCTGTCGACATTTCCACTTGCAAATAACCACAAAAGTCTATGTAGAACTTATGGAAAACATTAAGGCCATTCAAACCTACAGCACAGAATTATCTTCTGTTCAAACAATTCTACCGAACCACACTATAAAAGATCTGAACTATCCCTTTATGTCCAATTCTCTGTTTTGTCCATTTAAAAAAAGACAGGGATCCAGATTTAGACTGAAATAAAATAAATAAATAAAAACTGAACAATATTGTCATTGATTTTCATCACACTCTGTTAATTTGAATAGTCTTAACAAAAATGTAGTGTAAACAACAAACAAGCCGTTCCTCCACTTTATCTCTGCTGTGGTGGAGGAATGATCACAGCAGCACATTAATGAACTTTTCATCATGGTGTGTGTATTTTCCCACTTATGGAGGTATCCATAGCAGTAATAAGAACCTTTAGCACTCACATGAACTGATTATCAGCATAAACCAGCAAGTAAACACTCATAATTCCTGTTTTTTTTTTTTTTTTTAAGCTACCTCAACCAATCTATTTTTAAGCACAACAAATTAGGCACAACCACATGTGATATTTTAGTGCTTAGAATATGTGTTCTGAATTATCCTCAGCTACTACCACACCAAATCTTAGCTTCATACCTGTAACAGTGACAGAGCTATAAACATCTTTGTGTTTGCCAAAATTACTCTGCTGTGGCAACCATCTTTAACCCAGTTGACTCCAAAAATTAATCACTGTCTTGGACATGTAAATGCATTAACTTCTGAACAACCCATTAAAATACATTTGTCGGTTCATGAGATATTTTGCTAATTGTAGCAACAAGTAAACAGAGAGAATATTTCTCAAAAGCACCTTCCAGAGCTTCAATTTAGGCTCATTTACAACCCAGACACTAAATTATTCAAGGCTCTGACCACATTTACTCTAATACCTCAGCAAAACAAGAGTCCAGACTAGCAAAGCAGAAGCCTACATTAGTTATCATTGTTATCACAAAACATTAGCATTAAAAAAAATAATAAAGTGTTTTGCTTACATTCTTGGTGTCTTCTTGCTTTTTATCCATCCTGTTTCTGGCACTTTGCAAGTGAAACTGCTGGCAGCTTGACAAAAACATTTTAGCTAACACTGCTAACAATTAGTTAACTTTAAAAATTATATTGTTTTTTTTTTTTTTATCTTAAAAGTTAAATTATTAGATTTTCCTTTACCGAGACGACTGTCGTGCTTCGCGTTAATAATTAGGATAACTATTTGCACCTGGCGCTGCCCCACCGGAAGCTGCAGTACCCCCTCTGACCACCATACTGAACCGTTTACAAGGAGGGCACTGTTGCGCTCCTTTTAGGTTTAAAACACCACAAATGGCAAAAAACACAATTTAGAAATTGTAAATGTTTTATATTTGAAACCAAAACGCTTTGACATTTTTTTCCTAATAATGCTCAATAAATTTACTGTAAGTGAGAAGTCTGAACTGCTTAGCGCCTGGCGCTCCCCCACCGGAAGCTGCAGTACCGCTTCTGACCACTATTCTGAACACTTTAAAAGGAGGGCGCTGTTGCGCTTCTTTTATGTTTAAAACACCACAGATGGATGTAGAAATTTAAAATGTTTTACAATTGAAACCAAAATGCTTTGACATTTTTTTCCTAATAATGCACAATAAATTTACAGTAAGTGAGAAGTCTGAACGGCATCCAGCCAAGTTCAGCACCCATTCATTTTTATTACCAGCCTTGATGTTTTGCCCATGTGTCTGTTAGCAAAATATCTAACAAACTGCTGGATAGATTTTAATGAAATACTGTTTCGTGTTTGGAGCCAGACAAATGTAATGCAGCTGCCACAGTCACCTCAACTTAAAAAAAAAAAAAAAAAAAAACACAAACATACAAATAATTTTCTCAAATGTATAGAAATTTAAATAAAAAGTGGTGTATTTGTAGCTGAAAGTTGTTTACAACAGGTGCTACCCATTGTGCAGATCTTTACCTAAAAGTTTAGTATACATATTGACCTTTTTTATGTTTGTCTGTTAGCAAAATAAATCATCAACTATTTAATGAATTGTAATGAAAATTTCAGAAAGTAATCAATGAATGTACTGTATATCTATAGAGGTTTAAAATTTGTAGCTATTCCAATTCAAGAAGGCTACCACAGCTAATTTACATCATACAACATAAAAAATGGCTACAACTTGGGTATTTTTAAAAATATTGAGCTGAACTTTGGCATGGTAGCAGCTGTGAGTCATTCACAACGCATACATTGAGCATGACAACTTGTGATAACGCATTAAATTATGCATAAACATTTTCAAGGTTAGATCAAAGCAGCTGCAACTTCATTTCTCCACATAACATTATTTTAGTCTCAAACTTTGGCTTAAGAGGCTGCAGGTGACATTTGATATTACTAAAGGAAAAACATTTACGTTAATCTCTGGAGCTCCATCTTCCATTGATGCAAACATTATAAACACACCCATGTCAGGAAACAGAGTTACACCTTCATGAAATGTTCGGGAAAAATCAAAACAACTATTTCCCTCAATCTCATTTCCTTTGTTGAGTTCATTTTTGTTTCGTACGAGGGAGTTCATTAACTGCAGCATCATTCCAGGGCAGAAAACGCAGTCTTCCGGAGCAAGTTGTGAAACCATGCATGCTGAAACTATTTCATCGAGGAACTGAAGTAGCAAGTGAAAATTTACATTGGAATGAAAAGTTGAGTCTCATCAAAGTTGAGGCAATTTTATGGAACTGGGCACAACTGCTTGGATATAGGTAGCAAGAAAATGGTCAACAAAAGAATACGCAAGATGAATGAAAATTAAAAGCCAAGCATTCCCTAAGACAACAAAACAGCTTTGTAATTATCATGCTTCGGTTAATTAATGTATTTGTGAATCTCTTCTGAAAACAAACTTTCTCCCATAAAATCGAGGCGTGGCAAATGGCTCTAATGTCTTTCTCCTCTGAGCGTGAGCCAGGGTGCTGGCCATGAGGGAATGAAGGGTTTCTTCAGGTGTGGACTCGGTGGTTATCACTGGCAACACATGGAAACCGAGATCCCACCAGAGAGCATGGATTTCTTTTCACCCTCAAAGCATCCAGGATGTGTCCGTTTCCAAAAAGAAACTAGGTAGATCCCCGGGCGATCCGACTTTACGGTTAGAGCAGATCAAAGTGGAGGGAATTCATGCACACCAGGTGCTTCTTAAATCTCTTAAAGCTAGCAACTGTAGTGGCTCCATTACTTTTAGGTGACTCATATGCAGGAAACTTTATTTGCTGAATGCAAACCTGAAAAGTCAAAATATTTGAAAAGACTCTATAGAGGAAGTGTAATTTCTGGGAAAATGCAGTCAATGCTGTGAGCTAAATGACTGAAGAAAACTGCTAAAGAAGCAGAAACACTAGCCTAAAGCTAACATAAAAAATGTTAGCTAAAATCGAAAAGAAGCTACCGTAATTTCCGGATTATTGAACGCACTTGAATACAAGCCACTATTTTTTTTTTTTTTTTTTTTTTACAAGTATAGGCCGCACTTGTGTATAAGCCACAGGTGTCCACGTTGTAACATGAGATATTTAAACAGAAATATTTTGTTTAAACGTTTAATTAAATATGTACAGGTAACATACACAAATACATACAGTATTTTTTATTATTTTTTTTTTTTCTGAACAGTGCTAGTAACATGCAGGCCTGTCGCGATAAATAATAAATCAATTAATCGCATGATGAATGAAAATTATCGACCTAATTTTCATTTATTTATTTATTTATTATTAATTTTTATTTCATTTATCGGCTTTATCGTTTCTTCATGTCTCTCTCTGAAGAAACTGGATGACAAAAGGCTCAACTCCGATGCTCTTCTCTGAC
>JARVLU010000646.1:8646316-8657300 GCA_031762415.1 Simpsonichthys santanae | reverse complement strand
ACTGATGAAGTCCTTTGGATGAAGGATGAAAAGTCTCATCAAAAAAAGAAACCTTCCAGATGACCTGACTGAACTTTGTTGGGGCTTTAAAGGTTCTTATTGCACAGCCATCCCTGGCTTCAGCAACGTATGGCTCCTCGGACTGATGAAGTCCTTTGGATGAAGGATGAAAAGTCTCATCAAAAAAAGAAACCTTCCAGATGACCTGACTGAACTTTATTGGAGCTTTAAAGGTACTTATCGCACAGTCATCCTTGGCTCCTGTAACGTAGCACTCGCCCACTGAGCCGCGGTGTAAGCAGCCGTTTCATTGACCAGTGCAGGAGTTGGTTTGGACCAGGACTGAAAATTGTTCATGACAAACTGGTGGATTTATTCTACATGCTAGGACTGCTAATGTGCTTTCATTAGCCAAAGCCTCTGGGAATTTATTTTCTCATTTGCCTCCCCTGATCTGTAAGGCTTGATTTTTTATTTCATTTTGAGCACGCAGACTGTGTGAGGAGGCAATTTGTGCAAATTTGGATCCCCCGAATAAATATTTAAAGATGAGATAATTAATCCTGAGCTTGACAACTAGAGGTAGAGAAACTTTATTTTTTTTCTCTTTCGCATTTTGCTGGTGAGATTCTTAGTTAAACTTATTTTTCACCCACTGCGAAAGGCATATACATAATTGTACCTGTGTTGCTCATTTGTCTCAACTTTTAGCAAAATATTTCATGAACCACTGGATGAATTTAGCTGAAACTGTAAAATTATAATTATTGGATGTACATCTACAATGTTTTCACTTTCAGAGTAAGTCCTAATCAAGATGGTTGCCACATCTTGGTCAACACAAAAATGACAGACTCTGTGAATTCTACACATTTTGAGCTCAAATTTGTTGTGGTAGTAGCTGAGAGTCATTCACAGAACACACTCCAAGCACTAACAGGTCATTCAAAAATTGCAATATCATTCAATCATCATGTATGTAACATGAGGACGGGTGGATCTTGTTTGCACGTTAAAAGCCTACTTCTGACAAAAGGCATCACATATTTCATAGAATCTATCAGATTCAGATATAAATGAGTTTATCACTATTTCTTTACATATCATATTTTCCGGCGTATGAGTCGCATCAGTTAAAAAAAGCATCATGAAGAGGAAAATAAACATATACAAGTCGCTTCGTGAATAAGTTGCAGGACTAACAACTATATGCAACAAAAAAAGTGACTTATATGTCGGAAAATACGGTAATATACAAAATCAGGCCATCGATCTGAAACACAAGGCTCATTTAGCCATGTTGTCATTAAATACTTGTTATTGTAAAGAGCTTATCAATTAACTCACAGCTTTTTTTTTTTTTTTTTAGATAAACTTCTCAGCTCAAACAAACTGCAGAGGAATTACCATAATACAGTACTTTGGTTCCACAAAGTGTTTAAGGAACATTTTGGGGATGCAAAGGTTCCCAGATGTGGCAGGAGATAAGGTGATCTGTTGTTTTTGGAACTAAAAGAAAGTTCAAGAATAAAATCTTCATGGGCTTGAGTCAGAGATGGACAAACGAGAACGAGGGAGTGGTTTCTCTGATTGCAGGTTCAAATCCAGACCAGACGGAAAGTGTCGGCTGTTTATGTGGGCGAAGCTGTTGTTGGCTGGGTTTTTGTCAAACACACGAGGTTGGCAGGGCATGGATTGAGCAAACAGCAGAATATAGCACGGCGAGCTGGACAGTCTGTTTACGATCTACGCTCAGTCGTGGATGGATCTCAGTATAATGCACCAGCGTTTGGAATGTGTGTGAACGTTACTTTTACAACCGCCCACCTGAATATAAACATGTCAGGCACATAGCAGAGCTACGAGCCCTATAGAAGCTGGAGGAAAACAAAAAGGCCCAAAATGTAAATTGTCTTTACTCTGAAGGTATCAAACCCAGACAGGTGATGGGTCACAGGTAGAACAAGGAAAACTAGTGCTACTCTGAATCCAAACTGATGACTCGCTCGTGCACCTGGACATCTGATGTGAACGTCCTGTCTCGTTACATGGGACAGTCGTGGATCCTTTTGGCACGGGTACCCCCCAGTAGATAAAGCAGCATCACCCTGCAGGAGATCCAGTTACTAATCTTCAACTGCATCTGCTCCTGCTGGATCACATCCCACACCAACACTCCCTCGGGTCAACATCGGATCTGTACACCGACGGCAAAGAACCGTTTGGAAACCTTCCTTTGGACGGCCTCACCCCAAACCGGACAGGTTTGGAGCTCGGATGCCGTCCCAGCGCGAAACGCTCTCAACGAAAATAATTTGATTGTGTCCCGATTCATTCTCTCCGCTCGGAAATAAATCAGGTCACAGCCGGAGCCCCCACCACGGTTAAAGCCCCTGATTTAGGTTAACCAGCGCCGATTCAACCACATTCCAGTCACCGCATCGTTTATTCAACGCGTTCTTCTTGGCAAAGTCACAAAAGGAGGTTTCCTGATGAGGCTTAGGGGCCCCCACTCGTTCAGACGCAACTCAAACCTGATCCCAGTCTATTATTGTCCAGGACAGCTTTCAGGAAGAATCACTCCCCGACGTCTTGGGCTTTATCTTTCATCTATGAGCCACCGAATCCGTAACGCGGCGCGAGCGAACTCGGGATTTAACAGTTCAAACAGTAACTACACTCAAACGTCTCGTGAGAGGCGCTAAATAAACCAGACCGGGGCAACGGAGGAGGAACTGGTGGTATTTAAAGTCTAGCGACTCATCCACGCCGTTTGAAGACGATTAGAGGATCAGACGGAGGTCGACCAACTCTGGGTTTTCAACGACCTTTACGAATCAAAGTCAGCACATCCTTTTGAGTGTGGAAAAATAAAATAAAAACAGCTCTGCATCACTGTGCTGCCCACAGATGTGCCTGTATGTTAATCGTTTTTGTCCGGTGTCCAGTTCTGGCCCTCGAGGGCCACCGTCCTGCACATTTCCCTCATAAACGCAGCACTGCTTCATCCACATGGAAACACGGAAAATGACCCAAACACTGTCGCTGTAGCACCAGGCCTGCATGTGGTGCTGGAACACACTGGATAAAGAAAAAACACTTCATGCATCTTGTTGATTCTTTCCTGCAACGTTTGTTTTAGTGTTGAACGTTCAGGAAAGTGATCAAAACCCTTATCGGCCTTAAATGACGGGTTTAATTTGACGTCTTCGTTTTCAGATGGCTGTCCACACGACAACACAGCAGTGACGTTTCAAGATTGCTCACTCTGAAATCTGGTTTTGATAGAAAAAATAAAAAATAAGGGGTGGGGGTGTCGTAAAATGCCATTTCCATGTAGACAGGGCTGAAAAAACGCAGGTATACCACATCTCTGATGGTTTGCTCCATCATCCTTCATCTTGGTGCTTTGGAACAGCTGAAAGAAATCCCCTCCCATGAGGCTGCCTCTTCGTGAGGATGAGGAATCCCCTGTGAAGGTTCCACGATGAAGCAGGTTGATCTCTAAAAGGCTTCATCACTCCTGTTCATTGATAACCTGCATGTCGAGGTTTCTTCCTCCACTTTAATCTCTGTGTTCTTGTCTTATTCAATCATGGATGCTGTGCAGCATCACCTCAGTGCAGTGTTTAACATCTGGCCACCCCTCATCCTCCTCCCTTCAGCTCCAGGAGCTGTGGTCAGTCTTTCCTCTCAGCTCCTTCACAGAAAGGATGCTCACTGTCATTTGACGTGCGGACCCTCCACATCCAGATTCATGCATCCTCCAAGTCGTGCGTCTCCAGATTAAAAACGCAGCCCTCTGGTTCAAAAACAAGATCAAAGTCGAGGCGTGTGCGCTGATGATGCAGCCACGGGGCTTCTTCTGTGCACTCTCATTATCTATTTATTTTTTTAAACATAAGGTGGTGATGATCTCATCAATACATGATTGTTAAAGTGATGTAAAGTCTGGTACTCACCCAGCAACTAGTGCGCAGTCTGGCAACCCCCCATCACCAGAGGAATGTGCGGATTATTAGAGACATACATCGGAAATCAGACAATTCAGTTGCTCCTGCAGTGGAGGAGAAAGAAGCAGCTCCAGCATCTTCTCTCCTTCAGCTCCACGTCCGCCTCAGGCAACTTCCATGCGGAGCTCAGCAGTTTCACACCTCAATTAAAAAAATAAAAATAAAATAAAAAGATGCCAGTCCTCTTGAGGATTTTGTTTTTTACCTCCACTCCTCCAAAATGAACGAGTCATAAAAACAAATCCATGAGATGAAGATAAAAAGTGCATCAGTCGTGACCAACAGGGAGGATTTTACGCGCAACAACAAAAAAAACGCAACTATGAACTCCGCGCTTGTTTAAGGACAATGTGTCTGCTGGTGACTAAGAATGGAGCGAGCACAGGAATCCATCATGCACGCGCTGATCAGCATTATTAGTAAAAAAAACCCACCTGATTTGGATCCATGGTCCTCTTTAAGCTCCACGCACTTTGCGCATAAAGCCCCCTTTCTTCAAATCTGCTGCTCCTCGCGCGCGCACGCGCCGCGCCTCGACCCCCGCTTTCAGCTCCTTTTAGTGCGTGTGTTGGGGTGGGGGGAATCTGTGGTGACGGGTTTGGTGCTGAAAGGGACAGTGCTCCGTGTGCACGCGAGTCCAAACCGTTCAATCAAGTTTGTCACCGATTAATCGATAAGTGGCTTCCACAGGAAGAGGGGGGGGGGTGGCTGCTGGACACATTAACAAGTCATCCAAAAATACAAAATAAAATAAATAAATAAAATCTGCCCCCACCCGCGGTGCGCCACTCTTAATTGGCTGAACTTCAATCCATCTTCCTCGCTGTAAAACCCGGAGCGCGGAAGCGCGCGCGCGTCCCATCTGCTGTGTAACAATTTGATGAGCTGAGCGGAGTCAGGAGGAAAAGCCGAGCCGAGCCGAGCCAGTGCCGGGAGATGCGCGCAACACGTCCAATTTGTGTGGTTTTGCCGCCACATGAGAAGCTGAGCGAGGCGATGGCGCCATCTGGTGGTGACAGATTGAACTGCAACAAGGTGGACTCCCGTCTGAACGCACACCGCCTGTTTGTCTGTTAACAAAATATCTCACGAACCAAAAAACTGATTTGAACTAAACTCCCTGTGAGAAATTATTGGATGTACATCTACAAATTTTCAGTGCTTGGAGACAATCTGATTCAAGATGCCCACCACAGCTAAGCAAACTCGCAAAACTTATAAACTGATATTATATATCAAGTTTTAATGATAACGAGTTCAAGTTTGGTGTGGTAGTAGCTGGGAGTCAACCCCAACACATATTATAAAATCTAATTGCTTGCGAGGGATCTATGGTTAAAACATTGCTAATAACTATTGCAGTCATCAGCATCTGCCTGTTAGCAAAATACCCTATGTACCACTGGACAGATTTTAATGAGACTCTCAGAAAGTAATCACTAGATGTACATCAACAACTGATTAACTTTTGGAGTGAAGCCAAATAAAGATGGCTGCAAAAGCTAATTAATCTTAGCCTACAAAATATAGCTCTATTTTCACTCTTTTATACTGTATACAGTATAGTTTGGTGTGGTAGTTACTAAAAGTCATCTTTAACATTTACTTTGGCCACTAATGCATCCAACAACATGTCTTTCAATATCCAACATCATTTATGAGACATCAGCTTCCTTTTGGTGTCTGGCAAAGAGTTTTAAACCAACAATGCTAAAAATGATGACGTGAAAATTTGTTGGAGAACTCCTTCGGCTGATATTACAGGCTTTAAAAATAAAAACCATCCTACAGCGACAAAGAAAAAAAATACAGTTTGGCAATATTATAATGCCCTGAACGGATCATTTTGTTTGAATTAGTCAAAGTTTGGTCAAATATAAGAATAGATTCACGTTTGGAACATTTAAACAAACAAACAAAAAAGATATTGTGGTCAAATATGACAAAAAAAAAAAAAAAAAGAACATACATCCAGTCAGACGTTAGAATTAGTAAGTTTTATTTAATAAGTGGTTGTTTTTAACACTCATCTCATCTTAAAGGAATCTACTTCAGTCGTCCTCTAAATTATGACATAATCAACATATTACAAACAACAACAACAAAAAACATTTAAAAACACCTTTTCGGGAACCTTTAAACAAAACTTCTTCAAATAGAACGCACTTTTTTAAATAACAGAAAAAACAAGGGAAATTGTGGAATGAGAAAAAAAACAGTGACGGTCTTGGGACATATCTGAGGTGCGAGGAAATAATTATTATTTAACTAATATTTATACCATCTGCGCTGAATAAATCTGTATATACACACACAAGCAGCTTGTTACAAAAATAAAAGTTTGGTCTTGTCCCGCTTCACGTCTTTCGGAGACGGTATCTACATTTGGTCCTCGCTCGCTCGCCCTTGTCCCTTCAGTGTTTCTACGACTACCTGCAGGAAACGCACGTTACAGAGAACTGCACAGTCGGGAAGGATTCAAAACAAAACGTTAATTTAAATACGCTCCAGTGTTTTTTTGTTCATGAAATAAAAAAGGTTTGTGTAAACTGGTCATCCAGGAAATGTGTTGCCTCGGTCCCTTCCACCTGCAGCGTAGGCACTGAGGATGTGTGCTTGTGTATCATATACAGTATATATATATATATATATATATGTGTGTGTGTGTGTGTGTGTATAATACTTTGTGGTGAAGTGGCAGCTAAGGCAGTATGGATGTGACCTGCATGAGCCCTGACAACTCAGACAACTTGGACATTAAAATACATTTGAAGCCGTGCAGGAGGTAAAAGCTGAATGAATTTCATGGTGTGATGTGGAGCTAACCGTCCTGATGAGCGTCTCAAAGTCTTACGGTGTCTCTTTCTACTCGGTTGCTTTGCATGCTGGAATTTAACTGGATCAAAAGCAACAATTCCAGTAAAAATAAACATAAAAATCTTTAGATTAATGAAGCTAAACGAGGACATTCAAAGCGTCTTCAGGTCCGCTTCTGTTTGTGTCCAAAGGGTGGTCTTCCTGCTGGAAAGTCCATCTAAGCCTCAAATCTCTGGACGACTCCAAGTTCCTCTCAATAGTTTCTCTGTATTTGGCTCCGCCCATCTTTACTTCCATTTCTGACTAGTCTGGCAGGGTGCTGCCACCGCCGTGCTTCACTGTAGGGATGGTTAGCATGCTGAACGTCTAAGTTTTGTATCGGATTCGGTGTCCTTAATGGCCTAATAAAACACCTCCTATGACTTATGTCCCCATTTAACTTTATTAATCTGGTATATTTTTAGCGTATAGTTCATTTTAAGCAAAGTAAAAATCTAATTAAATTCCAGGTTTACTGCAACAAAAGATAAATATCAAGAGGGGTAAATGTTTTTGCCACCCACTCAGTTGTATTTCATAGAGAAGTGGAGTGTGCTGTCGCAATAAAAAACACATCAGGTGAAGAGCATCATTAGAATGTGAGAAACAACACGCGTGTGACTTAAGTTAAATTTATTTTATGCCTCCTTCCAACCTAAAAGTCAACTCTCAGGCTAAAGCTAATTGGATTAGAGCACAAAAAGAGAGATGTTTTCATGTCAGAGGCAAACGGGGCCTTCTGAACCGAAATAAAATGGAGCTCAGGTGAGAAATGGACGTGAGGCTGTAAACAAAAACCTCGATTTAATGTGAGTTTACAAACGCAACGGAGCAGATGTGAGCTGCTGCCGAAAACTACGGGCCAGGTGTAGCTGAGAAGAAAGGCGACGCTTCAAACATTTGAGTTCACAGGAATGAAAAGGTTTTCTGCGGAGCTTGTTGTCAGACTCTGACGTCCGTGTCCCCGTTCACATGGACGTCTTTTATCCAAGCGGGGCATCAGATTCAAAGCAGTTATCAGGCGGCTGATTATAGATCTATAATGACAAAAGTAAATACAGATGTGCTGACGATATGTACAGCAGTTTGTGGAGAATGTCAGATTCCAAAGATGTTTTTGGCTCTTAAGCAAAAGGTGAACAGAATCCATGGAACTCTTTTAGGCTCCTCAGCTCCTTTGTGTTTTCCTTCATGTCTGATTTGATTCTTTTTCCAGATGAGTTTTGATTTGTTGGCCGCTCGCTGTCCTTCATTTGTGGCAGTTTGTAAATCTGGAAGAAAAGGGATTTAAAAAAAAAAAAAAAAAAAAAAAACACAAAATAAGAAAATAATTCACAAGAGAAACAACAAACTTAGGCTCCGCCCACATGGGAACACTTCTTGTGAATACATCATTGAATGTTTATTTATTTATTTATTTTACTTTAATAGGTTTCAGAGTGAATGAAATCTTCTAACGGCATCTTAGCGTGTGAACAACCTAAAACAAGACGTTTTGAAAACTGCACGTTGTAAATCCACCTCTAACCGAACCTCAGCCCCAAGCGTGGCGGACACCACAGCTCACAGCTCGGGTTAGTTCGTTTGTAGCTGGATTAATTTGCTGAGCGGACACAACTGATGAGCCTGAACTGTGAACCATTATTATTACAACATTTTTTAACATTTTACTGAAATGTCAACAACATAAAACACTACCAATACATCAAGTATACTTTAAATCAGTGGTTCCAAACTCTGATCCCTGAGGAACACCATCCTGAATGTTTCAGTTGTTTTCTGCTCCGCCCGATTCAGTGAATTAATTACTTCAAGTTGTGCAGAAGCCTGTTAATCACCCATTCATTGAAATCAGGTGCGTCAAAGCAGGTAAACAAGTATAACATGCAGGATGGCGTTCCTCAAGGACTAGGGTTGGGACCACTGTAAGTTTAAACAAACATAAATCAGTTTTAACAGTGTATAAAATAATTTACCCTGATTGTAAGGACTACACTTCCCTCCAGCCTTGAACAGCGTCCATTATGTCCAGAACTTTGGACAGACACGTCTCTTAATCAACCCTGTCCTTGGCTTGTAGCTTAATGTGACCCAAAGTAGGGGGTCCCGTCCCGATATCCTTAATTTTGAGAGATCGGAGATTGGCTGATGATACTTACAAGAGAAACCAATTTTACCTATTTTTTGTATTTTTAACAACAGTTGTCTGAACTTCATTTATGTTTCAGAGCACTACCTCATGGCCAGTTAAAACAAGTTTGTATTGTTTCTGAGATATTGTTCAAGGGCATGTGTTTCAATGAAATAAGACTGGAAAATTGAAGGTGCATTGTGACCTTATAACACCCGACAGTGTTGCTTATAAAACAAAATCGGTATAGGTCAATATCGGAATCGGCTGGTCAGGCTTTTTAGAGATCGGTGACTGGCCAGAAAACTGCAATCGGTGCACCCCTAACCCAAAGTAGAAGTCCACTTTCTGGCCAGTCCACAGTAAGGATCCAGTTCTTGCTCTTATATTTACAATTTTTATTCCTTCATGTGTTTACAGTTCAGACTGTATAAAAATAGAGCACTTTACATGACCTTTACCCTCCTGAACGCCTTGTCAAAGTTGAGTTGGACCCCATTTAAACTCAGTAAATATCAGGCGGCTCATTAAAAAAATCATCAAGGTCTTAAAAAAAAAAAAGCCATGTTTTTCTCATTTGTTTAGTAAAATTTAATTATAAAGAAATGTGAAATGACCTTGTCTCATTATATATATTTTTCAGCAATAGTGTAAGCTTTATGCTCATGCTCTACATCTTATTTCCTGTTTCAGCTGTGTTTTCGTGGCAGCGCCGCATGCTGGTCTGGCACAGTTGCTACAACATTTTAGGTCATTTTCTGTGTTTCCACGTGGAAGAAAACAGTCCTACAAACATGAAGATATTTTAGAAACAACAGAAAAGGTTGTTTTGAGAAAAACGATGTTCTCATGTGGACAAGGCTTTAGTCGTTAATAAGTAAAGCGATAAGAAATTTGCAGGACGAAGTGAAAAAGAAGTGAAACAAAAGAAGACAGTTTTTAACGAACAGAGTGAGACGGTGTGGTAAATAAGGAAGAACTAGGAGAAACAGCTGGTGAATGTGCTTAAAAGCAAATTGTAATTTCTAATCTCTGCCTGAGGGGCTGGTCTTTACTCAGAAGGAAGCAAAGAAAGCACACAACGAGCAGCCTCTGGAGGGCAGATGTTCACCCATTTTCTGGGGTACGGCCTACATTTTAGCTTATCTTAGCAGTTTCTGAAGCCACAGCTACAGCAAACAAGAGAAATGCAGCACTAAAAAGAAAACGGAGGACAGGAAATAAATTGCAGGCATAAAGGAGGAGCGTCGGTGAGTGGAAGATAAATTCTTACACTGGCTGATTCACCAGACCAGGGACTTGGAGCGGGTGCTGACTCCTTTTCTCCTGCTGGCTGCCGCCATCACCGCGTTCCGATGGCTTCGCTTGTGAGTCTCCAAGTACAGCTAAATAAATAAAAGATAATCAGTGTTATAAATAAAGAAACAAAACTCCCCATTAGTTTTTCATAACTTTGATTATTGCTCAGTGCCGTGGACACAATGATGTTTTTGCTCATTCCTTTTCATTTCAATGAAACTCTCAGAAAGTAATTATTAGTTGTGCAGCCATCACTCTTTAACCTTTGGAGTCAAACCAATTCAAGATGGCCGCCACAGCTAATCAACACGGAGATGGGAATACCCTGGAATTCCCTTTTTGAATTTTACAAACATTGAGCTAAAATTCAGTGTGGCAGAAACTAAAAGTTATTCACAACACTTAGTCCAAGCACTAACTGAAAGATAAAATAGCTTTGATTGAGTCTAAACTAAATGTTTTCAAGATTAAGAAAAAAGATGGATACCGCAAATAGATCTATATCATAGATATAGATCTATATCATAGATATACTGCATATCATAGATATAGATCTATTAGATAGACATAGATCTATTAGATAGATAGATTAGATAGATTAGATAGATTAGATAGATTAGATAGATTAGATAGATAGATAGATAGATAGATAGATAGATAGATAGATAGATAGATAGATAGATAG
>JARVLU010000646.1:8622072-8646239 GCA_031762415.1 Simpsonichthys santanae | reverse complement strand
GATAGATAGATAGATAGATAGATAGATAGATAGATAGATAGATAGATAGATAGATAGATAGATAGATAGATAGAAGTCCGTACCTTCTTGGCAAAAGCTCGTCCACACTGGTCACAGGCATGGAGCGAGAAGTTCTTTGTCACTCTGACTTCGGTGGACGTTGTCCCGGTGCTGCTCTCTGGTTGGACATCGTGTCTCCGGGTGTGGGGGGTCTGGTTGGATGAGACGGTGGAGGACGAGTTGCGGGTGTGTGAGTGTTTCTCGCTGCGGCGGGTCAGCGGGGGGCTGACGGGACGCTGCGCTGTCTGCTGCCTCTCCTGTTTGCGTGTGAGCGGAGGGGACGGAGCGGAGGCTGGGGACGACAGCTCCTGCTGCTTTCGAGTGACGGGGGCAGGAGGCGGAGCGGCGGAGGAGGGCGACGATGAGGAGGTCGGGGCAGGCACGGCGCACTCTTGTCTGCGGGTGACAGGAGGTGAGGGAGAGGACGACGACGAAGCGTGGCGTCCGTTCTCTTTGACGCTGCCGCCGGTCCTCTTGCCCGTGCTGCTGAGGACCGCCTCGGCGAGCCGCTTCACCGCCCGGCTTTCGAGCTTGGGCATGATCTTTGCCAGGTAGGAGGACGACTTCTTGTGAACGACGGTCACGTGGCGCAGGACGTCTCGCTTGCGGCGCGACTCGTAGCGACAGAGCGGGCAGCGGTAGAACTTGATGAAGATGTCGTTGCCGTCGGTGTGCAGCTCGATGTGCTTCGTCAAGTTCTGGCGGGAGCTGAACTGACGTTTGCACAGTTTGCAGAAGAGCTGCTTGAAGTCGAAGCCCACCGACAGTTTGGTCATTTTGGCAGCCATGTTCCCGCTGCACACGCTGCCTCCACGGGAAGATGACGAAGGTACGGATGGCGCTATCTTTGGGCTTGAAGGGGCTTCCTCCTCCTTCACCTTCACTGCATTGTGCGAAACTCCTTTAGCTGCCACGCTGATGTCACGGGGGGACGGGGCGGGACTGCTATCAGCATCCTTATCATCGTCATCTTCATCCGAGGGCTCCACCGCCTCCTCCTTCACTTTAACGTTGTTGCTGAGGCTCGAGTTAGTGGTGCTGCTGTTGGCGGTAGTTACCGTGACAGCAGGGGTGGGCGTGGCAGCAGACTTGTTACCTTTGATGCTGTAGACCTTGTGGACTATACGCATGTGTCTCTTCAGCATAAGCTGAAAAATACACAATAAGATTATTTGAGGGCGGCTCCAGAATATTCCCAGGTTGAACCTTTCATCTCCGCCGGCACCAAACCAGGAAGAACGCACACAGATCTGATTATCACAAGCTTCATGAAAAATCTAAATTAAAAACATGCGCATGCCCCGACAGTGCTCGTATTCTTAAAAGCTGCAGGGTTTTTTTTTTCTTTCCTTGATTTAATTTTTCCATACATTTTTGTTTCTAACTAATGCACTGTGCTGTGTGCTGTTTTAGTCATTTATACATCCAAACGTTCAGAAACTGGCTTCTATGAGTTAGTTTTTGATAACATCTATACTTTTCAAAATATTTAACTTTATGCATAAACACTACTTTTGTTGACATTTAACAATTCTTCATCAAAAATTGTTCAAACACATTGTTCTTCAAGTCTGCTTCAGTATTCGGGCTCTAAAGTAGGTAGTGTTTAGCTTTTAAAAAGCATCCTGTTAAACAAGCCTTTGGTTTGATTTAGTTTTTAGCTAACCTTATGTTAGATTTATCTTCTAGATAGCCCTTTGCTATCTATAGCTATACTTTAGTAAGCTGTTCTGTACTTTTTTTTTTAGATTGTAGCTAGTGTTCTGCCTTTTTACATTAATTACCATAATTTTCAGAATATAAGGTGCTACATTTTTCGCACACTTTGAACACCACGGCTTATAGAATGCACCGCCTAATTTATGTTTTTTTATTTATTTATTTTTTTTATTTTTTTAAGGAGCCGTGTTACAAGAACTGTTCAGAAAAAAAAAATAAAAAAATTAAAAATTACTGTACTTATTTGTGTATGTTACTGGTACATAGGCCTGTCACAATAACTAATTTGCTGGGTGATTAATTGTCTCAGAAATTATTGCGGTAAATGATAATACTGTTGGAAATTTGACAATAATTAGTAATTATTGTCAAATTGAAGAAGAAATGTTGGTTAATTTGTTTTGAGTGTAGTACTTTAAGACTGTCTGAACTGAAGGATGGATAGTGAGGGAGCAAATAGCGTGCCTCTTTAAGATAAATGGGAGGGAGGTCCATTGACGACAAGACAAAGGTTTTTTTTTTTTCCCCAAGGTCGACAGTTTAGCTTAGCTTCTCAGTTTATCTGCTTTAAACAATCTAAAAACTCGATTTTGGACAGTTAAAACTGATTTTAAAAAGAAAGGGTGGGGTCAGTGAAGAGCACCAGAGTTGAGCTTTTTGTCATCCAGTGAGTTCAGAAAGAGAGACACAATGGGATTAACCTGCCTAAATAAAGGTTGACACACGAAGAAACAATAAAGCTGATAAATGACAATAAGGTAGATACTTTTCGTTTATCATGCTATTAAATGATTTAGTTTATCGTGACAGGCCTACTGGTACATATTTAATTAAAAGTTTTAAAAATCTTTCAACATAAAAAAATACAGTATAGACAAGTGCTGCCTATAGCTGTACAATATTTTTTATTTATTTAGTAGATGTGGCTTATATTCAGGTGCGCTCAATAGTCCAGAAATTACGGTAGTCAGTTTTTGCTTTTTCAGCAGATGTTAGCAGTCATTTGGCGCTTAATGTTAGCGCTGTACCTTTCAGTTCATTTTGGTTCCCACAACAATCACTGCTGTGAAATTAGATCAATAACATTGTTTTGTGAACAGTTTTATTTCATAATGCTAGACGACAACTTCCATAAATATGAGTTTGATTTTTTTGTTTTGCATTAAAGTGTTTCATGTAATTGGATTCCTTTTATTCCTTCTCTGGAAGGTTATTTTAATATTAAAATAACTTTTTTAGTCATTTTAAGCTATGAAAGTATATTTTAAGGGGTTCTCTTGGTAAATTCTTTAGTAGTAGGAGCTGGAAGAGGCGGATGTAGAAAAAGACGTCTGGTCCTCCCTGTTCAAGCTGCTGCCCTCGTGACCCGACTCCAGGACAAGAGGAAGATAATGGATGGATTACAGTTTGGTTACAAATAGTTTATACATTCAAACCATCAACAGATTTTAGACATTGTGTAATTGTTATTTTGTGTGCAATGCCTTACAACTTTCCGTTTCTTTAATCTACAGGAAATTCACCTTCCATTTGGTTCTGGTATTTAATGTCAGTAGTTTGAACAATCCCAAATTCATCCGCGTTTTACTCAAATCCCAAACTTCCACACTTGGTCAAAATTTCCATCAAAATATTGACTATGGGTGGTGTAAAGGTATAAACTATAAACCTGTGGATGGGTTAGAACCCCACCTGAGAGCTGTAGTTCCTCTTGCAGAGCGTGCAGCGACACGACGCTGTGTTGGCCGGTGAAGACGGGGCCGAAGGCTGACTCTGCGGTTTTCCTTGGTTTTGGTTCGGGGTGCTCGTTTTAGAGTTCACGGGCGTGGGCTTGGCGCTGTTGCCACGTGTTGGGGACGAACTATTGCTCTTGCTCCTCGGAGGAGTGACTTCCAGTGTGAAAGGCTGGCCGGGCCGCGAGGCGATGCTGGGGGTGATGGTGTCCCTCCGCAGACCGCGGTGCACCTCGTCAAAGTGGCGGCGCACGTTGGCTTTGGTGGCAAAGGTTTTGAAGCACACCGGGCAGGATTTTCCAGTCGGTGTGCTGAGAGTCCGAGTCCGACCTCGAGCATCATCAAAAACATTTACCATTACGACCCATTATTTACTGCTTTCATTCAACAACACACATGTAAACTGACTCATCTAGGATGCATTTAAGAATGAATTAATAACCCTTGCTTAACGTTTCCTCCCAATATATTTCCATTTTAAAATGCAAAAAATAGAAGTAATCCTGATATTTTGGTATAAAGCCGCACCTTTCACCATGGAGAGCAGACTTGTGGGAACGGTGCGTGTCTCCGTGAACTTCCGGAGCTCCTCCAGTTTCGTCTGGTGCATTTTGCGGCAGTGACGCCTGATGCTGCGACGCGAGTTGAAGTCTTGGCCACAAAGACAACAGGAGATCGTCACATCTTCGACCTGGATGGGGTATAAGTTGGAAAACTCATCACCGTAAGAAAATGCTTAAACGTTATTGCAATAATAAACACTTTTTAAATATATTTGCAAGTTCTGATTTTCATTCCACATTAAACAGTTTCCCATGTTGCATTTTGTCTCCTACCCCACTGTTGGACCCCTCTTCTTCAGGCTGTGGCTGCTCCTCTTTGGGCTCCTCGTCGGCCTCCCACCTCCTGTGTCCTGGGCTGTTGTGGCTCTCTGACCCACTCGGCTGGTTGGGCTGACTGTTCTCCACGTTCTCCTCTGCTTCTCCCTCCCAGGCCACCGGACTCTCTCTGGCGCTTTGAAACACAAGACAAAAAGGCATCAACCAAAAACAAAGAACTTAAAAGCAAACTGGACAAATATTTGATTTGCACGCAGTCCTGACACATTTAAATGTGCACAGACCTGGTTGTGTGTGATGGATATCTGGTCAGGTCCTCCTCCGTGGTGAGGTACTGGAAGACCGCCTTGGTGGTGGTCTGAATGGGCTCAAGTTGGACCACATACTCCGGGACTCTGGGATAAATAGCATCCAACAAATCCTTCATGGCTACACCCTGTTTGTCATCACCTGAAGAACCCGTAAGAAAACATCACCAAACAGACCTTCAAACACTTGAAGAGGTGAATAAACCAAACTAAACATACTCAGTGTAACATTACTGTAGATGAATCTGATCAGTTATAGTAACTCATGTTGCTGGTATTTTAATGGCTGCTGAGATTTAAGATAAAGCCAGAACAGATTGATGTAGATTTCTATTAAAAAAAAAAAAAAAGTCATGTATTGAATAAGTGCATTTTCCCTCATCTTAATACTTAAAAAAGCTCACAAATCTCTGAACAAGAGGTGATTTTTGATCAAAAAGCAACCCAAAATAATAAAAAACCTACTGGTTTTGAAACACTGAAATGATTTTGGGTTACAGACCAAAAGGTTGGAGATCAACCTAAAGAAATAAGACTCTGAAGCCCTAACAGCAGATGTTTGTGTTGCAACAGCTGTCCTGCAGGAATATCTTTGACCCCAAGTGTAGTGGCAAATTGTGAACAGGCATCAGATTAAATTGTTCAAATCCAAACAGGAAACATAATCTTGCAGGAGTGTTGCAATCACACCTTTCATTCACATTTTTTGCTGTGTACCTGAACAAGAGGTGTAGCATTAAAAAAAACACTTTAATACTCTTGCAACATAGCTGTTTATGACTGTGTGCCAGCGGCGACAAAACTGTTCATGTTTTTGCGAGATTGGTTGTGCTCAAATATTTTTTTAAACACACATTTTTCTTTTATAGTGAATATAAAAAATGTGCCTTGAGCATCAATAGTTTGGACATTTCTCTTATAGTAAATGTTTTTGTAGTAATATTACAGATGTGGATATATCTGTTGCTCATAAAAATCACAGCTGGTGTGACTGACAAAACGAGTACAGTTTTGTCTCATTGGAGCCAGAAACTTTGGGTCACGTCAACATTTATTTTGATGCGTTCCTGTCTGTCTGTCAGTAGCTGAATCCCCCCAGGGTCTTCTTCCATGGAGCCCATTGTGATTCAAAATGGGATGGATAGTGCAATCAGAAAGTGATATACCGAATTTTCTGCCGTACACGTTGCTCCACCCCATAAGTTGCATCAGTCCAAATATGTCTAATAAAGTGGAAAAATCCATAAAAGTCGCTTCGCCGTTTGTTTGCTCAAAATTATAATAAATGTGTGTCTCAGTCTAACGTTTGCTCAATAAAAAGGACATTGACGGTCAAATCAGCTGCATTTCAAAAGTATTTGTTGCCTCGCACGCAGACGGAGGAAAAAAGGAAGGAGGAACAATGTGTGTTTCATCGAAATATAACAAGTAAAGCACCTAAAACAATTATTTGTTTGCTCGACATTATAGCAAAGGTGTGTCTCAGCTGAACTTTCACTCAATAAATGCTCTTTAATGGTCAAATTAGCTGCATTTCGCCGGGAGGTGCAGCGAAATGAAGCTGATTTGACAGGTGCTCCAAGCAGCGAGCAGAACGAAGGTGGCAAACTATGGCAAGCTGATTGTGTCAGTAATAGTTGGTGAAGATTCTCAGTCATCCAGGACATGGTACATTCAAAATAGTTCAAGACAAAAGCAATTAAACATAATGAATAAAGTCCAGATGTTTTTGTCTTAAGTTTTTTTTTTTTTTGTAATTAATAGCCACTTTTACCTATTACATGATACAATGGCATGCCATACTACTCGAGTGCCATCTAGCAGCTGAAAATGTGTTTAATATTTTCAGTCAGAATGAATGAAAACGGTCATATTCCAGCCAAAATTTGTTTATAAATATGGAAAAAAATCCATCTCAGGACATTATTACCTGCAGTGTTCCCTCAGTGAGGACTGAACTTGGCAAAAGGGCCTTCTCCTACTCCGCTCCTGTTTCGTGGAATATCTTACAAAAAGATCTGAAGCTCTCGACCTTGACCTCTCTAAATGGTTTTAAGAATTTGTTGGACTCCTGGCAAGAACCAATGCAGACATGTTCCTGTTTTTAGTTTTCTACATTCGCCTTACCGGTATATTCTAGCTCTTTTCACTACTTTTTTTTTTTTGCCATCTTATTTTTATCTTGTTAAAAAATGTTATTTTAAAAATCAAATGGGATGCCTAAATAAAGGTTGAAAATAAGTTGCAGGGCATGCAAATTATGTTAATTTAAAAATTGCAACTTATAGGGTGAAAAATACGGTACTTTGACCTTGTAGCATCGCTTGAATGGTTTTGGAAGGTTTCCCTGGATGACTATCCATCTGATCATCCTGGAATCGCATTTCCACTTGCGTCCATGTCCTGGGAGGTTGGTTATAGTCCCATGAATCTTATATTTCTTTTAGTAACTGTGGATGCTGTGGTCAGAGGGACATAATGCTGCTTGAAGAAGATCTTGAAGCCTTTGCCTTTACCATGGCTATCTACAGTCTTCTTTCTGAGCTCCTCGTGCAGCTCTCAAGTTCAGGGTGGGGCACACAAAGATACCAAACAGGGGCTGTTTGTTGCCTCGAAACAGGATGAGCATCTGATGAAAAGCTTGAAAGAACCTGTAATACTAATTATGGTCAAACACTTAATTTGAAACATGACTAAAATTCAAAAAAAGAAGTGAAGTGAAGAGAGTATCATTACAATAGTATGAAGATTATGACAAAAACAATTCTTACATCAGTAATTGTTATGCTAGTGTTGAGGTTGATTTCTTTATCAGGAGGAGAAAGGGTGGATTAGACTGTTGTCTCTCTGCACTTCTAAGCAGACGTGGATACATTCCAGATAACAAGAATTACATAAACACACAAACATTAAAATAATTGTTTTTTTCCTTGCTGGTACAAGGAGAGAAACTGCATTTTGTGTAACGGTAGAAGACGTTGCTGTGTGTTCCTCTGTGTACGAGCGTATGCACAAGAGAACATGGTGGGAGAATAACAAGTAGGAGACAGATGGTGTGGAAGCAACTGATGGATCCTTGGAGTGACAAAGTACAAAAGCAAAATGTGAAGGAGCCCAAGGAGACAATGAAAGCAAAAAGAGAGTGTAAACTTCTGAGTTCACGGGGACTAAACGGAAGTCAGGTTTGATCGCGTCTTGTTCGAGGAGTCACGGTTAGTTCTGGTGATGCATTCAAGCGTTTTCTTTGAACATCATCAGCTTCCACAAAAAGCCCCGGCCAAAAAAAAAAAACTCTTATTTATCCTTCGCTTCTTCTGCCTGTTGAGTTTTAGATTGAAATTTGGATGTTTTTTTGTTGTTCTATGGGGGTTTTGGTCTTTGATTTTAAGGCTGTTGAAGCGTTGTGATTCGGTGCGTAGCGTGCGTGTTGTCTCACTCACCGTCACAATCAGGCAGCCGTGATAAGCAGTAGTACTCCTTGTGTGTGATGAGGTTTGGGAGGCCTCTGAACAGACTGCGACATATCTTACACTCAAAGATGGTGTCAACTTCTCTTAGCAGCATGCGTTTCAGCTGGCTGGTGCCTGCAAGACATAACAAGCAAGTGGATTAAGATTTACCTAAACACCTCATTCCAGTATGATCTTTTAGGTATAGTCTCTTCCCTTGCCTGGGATTTATTGAAAATACAGACACACACAACCACACTCTCCCTGCAAAGGTTATTTTAGACTCACCAACCAAATTCTAATCAAAAGGAGAACGTAAAAACCCACTGACACCCTCCAGGGACCAGGGACCTTACTGCTGTGAGGAGATAGTGCTAACAACTACACCACTCGCTGCTGCTCTGATTAAAAATTAGGTGAGGACATTTTAAAAAAAAGTCTTATGTCAAGAGTATATCTTGAAGAGATGATCTGCAAAATGCCATGAGAACATGGGGAAATGAGTGGGACTGATAAAACTAGAGAAATTTGCATTTTATGAGTAAATTATGTACGAATGCTCAGCGCTGAGTGACTGTCATGACACGCTTAAGAAGCTGAAACTGAATAATTGAAGTTAAAACAAGAAAGAAGCTAAGATTAGCAAAACAATACCAACAAGTTCAATATCACAAAACCATAGCTAAAGTTAGAATTCACAAATTGTTAACTTAAAGGGAAAATTAGCAAAGCTGTATCTACAAGAATCAGCTAAGTTGAAAATGTAACTAAAGTCTTAAATTAATTTTCAAATATAGCTAAAATGGGGAAAATTACAACTAAAAATTTAAAATTACCGTATTTTTTGGCCTATAAGTCATGTTTTTTTTTTTGTTTGTTTTTTTTGCCTGCACCTTATTGGTCGAAGCGACATATTTGTGGATTTTTTCCCATATTTATGAACCATTTTTGGCAGAGATGACAGTTTTCATTCATTCTGGCTGAAAAAAAATGCTCAGTATCATTTTCAGCCACTAGATGGCAGCAGAGAAGTGATATTTATTGTTGGTGCAGGAAAACTTACATGGCCTTTGAAACTCAACTACTGTACTGGTAATTTAAGATAGAATAAGTGAATAAATAAATAAATAAATAATAAAAACTAGATTAAAATGAAATAGTCATTTAAGTTTAAAGCTGATAAAATCACAAAGTTTCAACTGCAACTCAGGCAATAATCACACAAATGCATCCTTCATCTCATTTGTAAATAAACTGCCTCATGAGCAGGAGCTTGAATCACGACGTGCAGCATTATAAAAATGAAAACAGGCAATATGGTCAAAAACTCAAAAATTAAAGCATCGAGGAACCAGACATTAGAGAGAGACACAAACCTGATCGGAAGCAATCAATTATCTGCTGAATCCCGGACTTGGAGGTCTGCAGAGGCTGCTGGAGCAGGGGAGGATCACCAGGCTCCCCACAAAAGCCTACACGGATAAAGAGAGACAGCATTACATCAAAGTCGGACCCTAATTACATCAGAGTATGACGGTGTGTGATAAAAACAGCGTCACATGAAGAGTCTGGGCAGCTGCCATGAAACAGGCAAACTGCCGTGTGTTTGTAAGAGCAAACACAATGAGGCTGGAAATGGACAGTGATTCACTCTGACCTCATTACCTTCCAGCACACACACTCTCCATGAAACACACATAAGCTACATCCACAAGAAAGCAAGTGATGCATTTTTTCCTTCTAAACGTAGAAATATAGGCTCTATACAGGAAAAAAAAAAAAAAAAAAGACGGAACGGGGTCTGTTCCAAGAGGAAGTGACTGAAAACGCAGGAGGAAAGAGGTTTGATGAGAACGAGTTTTGTTCTTTTACTTTAACACTGGTCAGCAACAAGAGTCGGAAGGCATCCACTGATTTATAGTTTAGGTTAAAAATAGAAAATATAATTTCTGATGACAGTAACATACTTTTTTTTTTTTTTGCCTTCTGCTGAAATACGTAGAGAAAAATTTTGATTGGAGTGAAAAAGTTTGCCCAGCGGATTCAGAGAGCAACATGGAAACCGGACCAGAACTGACCACCCCTCCCCAAAACATGCTTCGGCACTCAAGCGCTGCACAGAACCAGCGCATGACCGAGAACCGCTGCTGTTCTGCCAGCTGGTGAGTAAAATTTAACAGCTACATGTGTGTCTGTTGGTAAGATGACGTAGGTTTGAGAGTTTAGAACATTGCAAGAGTGTGGGAAGGGTTTCTAAAGCCTTAATATATCCTATATTTTGGCCATTTTGCATCGTTTTGCATAATTTGCACATCCTGCGATTTATACATTGAAGTGACTAATATACTTTTGTTTTCCTCCACATATTTATAACTCAATTTTTGGCTGAGATCTGACATTTTCATTCATTCTGACATGAAAAATAGTAAACACTACAATTTTTAGTCACTAGAAAGCGCTTGAGTACAGTATTATAGCAAGCCAAGTGTTTCATTAATAGGTAAAAGTGGCTATTAATGACATACTTGGCTTGCCATACAAAGCCACCCTCGTCTTGCTCCGAAACTCCTGGAGCAAACGTCAAATCAGCAGCATTTCACCGCCCAGATGAAATGCAGCTGATTTGACCATTAAAGTGCATTTATTAAGGAAAAGTTCAACTGAGACACGCCTTTGCTTTAATGTTGAACAAACAAATTGTTTTTAAGCGCGAATATTGTTAAATTCTTGTTGAAGTCCTCCCGTGCACGCTCCCGTGGCCGCCATTTGGCAGCCAATCGATTTTTGGCACAACACCGGCCCATATTTCAGAGTTCTGCGGTGACACATAATAGTGAAACTTATACGGCCAAGAGACTTATTTATGTTTTTTCTCACATTATTAGACATATTTGGACTGATGTGACTTATACGGTGCGACGTATACGGCGTACGGTATCTAAATATTAAAATATAACATGGCTACTTAACGGATTTTCACTTATTGCAGTGGGGTCCAGAACATAACTCCCACAATAAACGAGGGATTGTAAAAAATATACTGTAACTTTATTTTGTAGTTGTGACCAAATTGGCTACAACTCAACTGTTTCTCATCGTAATATGGTTTTAATCTAAAGCTCTGGCACAAAAAAATGTATATGCTGCAATGGAAAACCTTTTTCTGCCTGAAGAACCAACAAGGAAAATGATGTTACAAACGTGTTATTTTACTTATTGGTCTATGTGCAACACAGATTTATTCCTTTTGTGTATTAAACAATAAAAGCTGAACAGCAATAGCAATGTTTTGGTGTCTGCGTCATTGAAACCATCTGACTGTTGTCAAGACGGTGAAGTTCACTCATTTTAACTGTTCCATCAAAACAAGTAAAGTGAAAAACACATATAAAGATGTAAAATAAGAAGGACACAACTTCTGCTGTTTTAAATGAGTAACAAATTACCACACGTTAGCTCTTTAGGAAATTGTAGTTCACGTGCAACGACGTGGATTTAATCAGCGTGCAGAGTTTTAAATCAGATGATAATAACGCTGCAGTTTATCAGCTGAGTAGAAGATAAGTCTGGTCAGCTGACACGGCTAGAAGATAAAACAGTTAATGTGCAAAGCTGTTGGCGCTGCTCTTTACGCTTGACTGCACACAGATGCGCACAGCAGAGGAAGCTGCGCAGCGGTGTTATTATGTTTGAGCATGACATGTACAGTAGGTAATAACTGATTTGGATTGATGCGGGTTAAAACCGTCAACCAGCATCAAAGAGCCGCCCCTCATGACCCTCATCTTGAACAAGGTTAGACGCAGGTTGTTTCTACAACCGAGGCGGGTTAAACCAGCACAAGATCCGTTTTGTGTTTATGTCTGCCGACTGTGTGCAGTATAAGCAAAAAAACAGACAAACAGGAAAGACACTGCCATGAAGACTGTAGGAAAAGTGAGTAACAATTACAGAATAGGTTTTATTAAGTGATGGAGATTATGTTTTAATGTGTGCTAGAAAGCATTTTTTATCCACTCCAAAGCTGTTATAATCCCAGTAATGCAGGTTTATAAACCCAAAAACCTCTTATATCACAAACACCAGTGCAGAAGATCAAACAACAGGTCTCTTACTGTGACTGTCTGGAAGTCCTCGCCTAATTAACGCACACTATCAGTGTTTACGCATCAAACTACAGTGCTGTGAAAAAGTAATTGCCCACTTACACATTATTAATTAATCTGAGCAACATAAAATGTGTTTTTTTAATTATTTCATTTATTTAGTGGGGGAAACAATTTCCAAACCAGCTTGGCCTTGTGTGAAAATTGGCATTAAAAAAAAAAATCGAACTGGTTGTGTCGCCCTTAGTGGCCACAGCTGTAATTACCGAACTCGTCGCCGTATAAGTCACACCTGTTTGCATAAATCTCCATGCCTTGCGACTTATACGGCAAAGCCACTTATTTATATTTTTCCTCATATTTATAACCCAATTTTTTGTTGAGATCTGACGATTTCATTCATTCTGACATGGAAAATATTGAACACTACCATTTTCAGCCACTAGAGGGCTCTCAACTAATATGGCAAGCCAAGTGTCTCCTTTAATAGGTAATAGTGGCTATTAATGAGACACTTGGCTTGCCATGAAGAGCCACCTTCTTTTCGCTCCAGAACTCCTGGAGCAAACGTCAAATCAGCTCCCGGTAATCTGCTCTCGCTCAAGGCGGACGCCTTCTCCTCTCCCTCCCGTTTTCCTCTTCCTCCTGCTTTTTGCTCTCTGTGTGCGTCTCGGAGCTCCTGGTATGGGTAAACTAAGGAAAAAGCTTTGTCTATCGCAACCCCCTTGAGAACTTCTGTGCAGACTTATCAGAACTGCTGGCTGAACAACACCTTATCAGGACTATGCTCTATCTGGAAGTGCTTCATGGACAAATCTCAACGTCTTACCATGAAATGCACATGTAATCATGTTTATACATGTGCCTGCTGGTAAGAGTTTTTTGACGTCTCAAATCGTGTTCTGACAGGACAAGATGTGAAAAGATCTTTTTTTGTAATACCACTATTCATCCTCATCACCTTTTACTTTTTTCTATCTAAAAAAGTATTCTGATAAAGAATAAGAAGCCGCACTCTTGTAGCAGCAGCAACGTGCACTCTGCCCATCTTTTGGACGACTGTACGAACATAATCACACTGTATCCTGTTAAAATGATAATAAAGCTTATTCTGATTCTGATTTTGCCAAGCAGCCCAGGCAAAATGCTGCAGTTTTAACCAGTAAAGTGCATTTGTTAAGGAAAAGTTCAACCGACACACCTTTACTATAATGTCGAGCAAACAAATAATTGATTTTAGGTGGTTATCTTGTTAAATTTCGAAGAAATGCACAGCGAGTCCTCCGTCTGCACGCTCCAGCAGCCGCGAACTGATTTTTGAAATGCAGCTGATTTGACCAACATCATTTCATGGTACAGAAACTTGTTCGAGCAGCGGCACATCATCACACCACCACCACCATGTTTAACTGTCAGTATGACGTTCTTTTCCTGAAATGCAGTGTTAGTTCTGCGTCAGATGAGCTGCTCATCAGTTCATGTAGCTTTTTTTACCCAAAAGTCTTATCATCAATGTTGTTTTTAATCTGTAATGGGGCAAATACTTTGTCAGAGCACTGAACATGGATTTTTCACTAAGTAATTGTGTGGTGGGGGGTGTAATAGTCCGACAATCATAATTAAACCTATGTTCCTATAAATGCATCAAACTTGTTTAGGGAGTATGCAGGCAGAGGAATACTGATGTTAAGCAACAGAATAAATTAAGAAAACAAGCATCCATAAATGTTTGAGCTGACCCATAGTGCACACTGTGGCACAGACACCCACAAGCAGCTCCTCTATGAAGCAGTCAGTTTTACTGAGAGAACAAACCACTTAGTTTTATTTTTGAGCAGCTCCAGCAGTGAAGCGACACGGGGGGGTTGACAGTTTTAGCCTGAAGGTGAATTAATTAAAGAAATCAAGACGTGGAGACAATACAAAATAAACCAACCAACCTGGGTTGTGACTATAGTTGTAGGCAGTGGTCGGTGGAAACGTCTCCTCGGTCTGGCAGCTCTGGTCCCTGCTCTCAGAGGTGGAGTCCCTTTGGGGCTCAGGCAGCAGAGGGGGAATGGGCCTCCACAGAGACTTGGCCTGGAGAAGGTCGGCAGAATCACTCGTGCTCTGAGCTTCTTCTGGAGTTTCTTTATAATCCGAGCTCTCTGACGGGAGTCCAGGTAAAGCAGACGTCTGGGGATGGATCTGATCTTCTCCTTTGGACTGTCCCTGTGGAGAATGCCGAGAGTCCAAACTGGGTTGGCCTTTCTCCATCTCTGTCTGACCTCCACCCTATTAGACAAAAACACAGAAAAACAGCAGAAATTTTACACAAGGCAATGGACGCCATGATGCATTGCTTGCAAGCTAACAAACAGAACACTTCTGGACTAGTTGCAATGATCTGCAAATCTCATGAACCCACGTTTTATTCACAACGGAACATAGTAAACATATCAAATAAGGAAGTGTATCATTTTAGGAAACATGAAGTAAATTAGAATTTAATGTCTGCAACACATCTCATAAAATTGGGAGAAAGGCAACAAGAGGCTGTAAAGGTCAGTTGTACAAATAAGAAACAACTGGGGGAACATTTTCCAAGAAGTTAAGCTAATTGCAAACAAGTCAGTGATAGGAGCGCTCTTCCGTTTCAGTCGTATGGTCGACAGAATATGGATTTATAAGCTTTGCAAATAATTGCAGTCTGTATTTATTTACATTTAAAGCAATGCTCAACAACTGGGACTGTGTCTTTATATTACTCTTAATCTTAAAGGCAGATGTGTTCCTGTTCTGTACACATTGTTTAAAATTGAATACAGTAGTCCCTGGTTTAATGCAGGGAATCCATACCCTGAAGACCTGCGATAAGTGAAAAACCACCAAGTAGGAATACTGTAGTAGTTTTAAGAGTATTGGCAGTGATACTTGTACTATGTAACAAGTATTAGTTTATTTCAGGATACAGTATAAATATAAAACCCTTCACACACTCTTGCAATATTCTAAACAATGTTTCTAAACTCTAAACGCTCTAAAAGAGCACAGAATGTTGTGATTTCAACTCCCTGCCTCCGCTGCTCTCAACCACCTGCAGGCGCTTTTGGCCACGCCCACTTCTACACTCTGCAAGTGAACAGCTGATCAGCTGCAGCAGGAAGTTTATTCTGCAGCATGGGGTGCACAAATGTGCATCAGGTGTTAAACAATTTAAAATAATTTATTTTAAATATAAATTCCATGCCGATCGTGCGGCTCATCCATCAATCAGCCACTTGTGTGTCATGTCCAATTTTATTTTGAAAAACCACGATGGAGCGAGTCTGCTATAAACGAACCACGAAGTAGCGAGGGACTACTTTAAACCCTTATGCTGTATATATGTATTTTTAAAGTTAGAATAAAACACTACAGTATTTTACTCTGAAAACAGAGTATTTGTAACAAGGTTACGTCAGGTCCTCTGGAAGGATTTTTTAAAGGAGCTTTGTAAAATGCACCATAGTGCAGGAAATTGCATCTACTTTATTCAAAATTATCTGGGGGAGCACCCGCAGACACCCCTTCCACTAAACACAATCCATACCGCCCCCTCGCCCGTCCACTATTTGCGTTCCGGCATCATTTGGTTTACAAATTAAGCCCTGGGTGTATAAATAGGGTTTGTTTTTTTTTTGCTGCCATCACGTCTTCTGAACATCTTGGATGTTTGTAGGGGAACATTTCCCGTGTCCCACACCCTAGAGCAGATAAATGACTCCACTTCAACTCGTCCCACCGTGCATCCATTCATGTGTCTGTTCTGTGCGATGCTGTGTCTCTAAACCAGACCTTCCTTCCCTCCCAGTCGCTCATCTTTTCTTCTTTCCTACAAACCAATTAATCCTCATTTTCTCTCCGTCCGTGTCTGTCTCACCAACTGCTTGTGTCCCTGCTGCCCTTGAAGATAGATAAATGACACATGACCTCAGGACAAACGTTCCACTTGGACGCTCTGTCACACGCTGCATGCGAACACACACCGGCAAATTAAAGGCCTAGCATTCCTTGAAGGAATGCATACAGTCATGCCAGAGTTATAAACTTTTTTTTTTGCACCATGGCCATTGTAGACTAAACTTGAGCCTGAAGTTGCAGATTTTTGCCAGTTACATGAAAAAAAGGGTGCCTATTTTATTACTCAGAACAGTTCCTGCAACAAAAAGAAAAAACATAAATATTACATTTAGTGCATAAAGAAAAAGTAACCAACACGGAGTCCTCCACTCAGCCAGAATTTAAATTCAATCTATCATCATATCTATCATGACTCATTTCATCTTGGAAAGAAACGAGCACAAAGCATAAGAAAGGGGACTGATTGGACTGCGCGCAAATTTTCACTTACTCCTTTGAAAAACGATCAGGTGAAGAATAAATCAGGTGAAACCGGGATAAGAAGGGATTTATGAAATATGATGCTCATTAAAAACAACTTGACTCATGTACCTGTCACACAGTTAGTCATGTGGCGTACATCACACAATAATTAATTCAATGATTCATTTTATTAATAACATCAGTCTAAAAACAAATGATACACGACGAGCTGCAATGAATATTTCTGGCTCGTTTCTGGCGCTTCGGCACGTTTGGCATAAAAAAGGATTTCTGACATCACAAATGGCACGTCAGATTATATCCGTTTAGGTTTAAATCAGTTGTTAAAGATCTGAATGAAAAAATACTCAGCAACAGACGGAGCGTTCAGAAAGTTATTTGTTTGTTGTGAGTGTGTATGTGAGGCGGTGAAGTGCTTGAGAAGTAAATGTCTTACCTGCAGTATTAGGTGGTCAGAGTGCTCTCAGTTTAGAGAAGCATTTCTAAACTAGAGAAATTGCATTTCCTGTGAAAATGCATTGATTGTGTATTGCTGAAGAACTTACTGAGAAACACCTGAAATTACCTACAACATGCTGAAATGCAGCTGAAATGGAAGAACAAGCCTAAGTTTTCAGCAAAAAGCTGAAAGAGCACATATTTACCTAATTAGATATAAGCAGAAATTAACAAAAAAAAATTTTTTTAAATAAATAAAAAAAGATAAAATTGTGAAAAAAGTAGCTGAAAAGGCAGAAAAAAGCATAAACTACAAGCTCAAAAGCTGAGCTAAAAAAAAAAAAATTAAAAAAAAAGTGGAATTAGCTGAAAAGGCTAAATTTAGCACAAAAACTGCTAAATAGTTGCTGAAATAGCAGAAAACTAGCAGACATGAGTTGAAAGGAAGCTGAAATTAGTAGAAAAGTCAATTGGGTTGAAAGTAGCAGAAATTACCACGTCTGCATATTTTTGTCTTCCAGTACCTGTCTGCGGAGACACTGAGACGTCTTCCTGCCAGGTGACTTCTGGGTCTTCACCATGCTGCCAAGACTGGCCTGCAGAACCGCACGTTCACTACCAGCATACACCTGTAACCACACAGCAATGCATGAGCCACTGCAATGAATGAAACACCACGTCAGCTGGACGCACGCCCAAGACAGTGCAATTTTATTTTATACAAAATGCCTACGCAGACAAATTACACCAGATTATTTTTAATCTAAACATTGTAAAAGCATTGGACATGTCACTTCATGCATGTGGCTTCATTAAAGTAGAATGAATGTGTGTATGGAAAGATTACAAGCTTTCTGAGAAGCTGACAAGCAAACACATTAAGGCAAGTATTAAAAGAAATAAAACACAAAACAAATATTATTGCATTGCATTTTGACTTTCTCTTTAAATGGTGTATTTTAAAAATGGTCATTTTTGCACATTCATTCAACCTTTATTTATAAAGGGTTAGTCTCATTGAGTCACAAGGTCTCAAATACAAGAGAGACCTGATTTAGACAGGAGACTGGTTAAATAATAGAATTAATAATAAGCTGCAGAAAGAGCATCACATGTGAATTTAAAGTTCTGTTATCTGCCAAATAATGGACATTAATTACACCGTCCCCAGAGCACCTTGTAGTTAGGCTCACTCCATACAGACTGCACACCAAAATCAGTTTAAAGTGAAAAGACTAAATATCTATTTGTGACGAGAGTGTACAAGAGAAGTTAAAACCTCTTTTATTAGATCTAAACCTGCTCAGGTCAAACAAACTGAAACATATTCTGTATGCAGTTGACGTATCAGAAACTCCTGCCAGAAATGATATAATTATGGTGAATGGATTGTATTTATGTAGCACCTTTCTATCTTATCAAGATACTCAGAGCTTTACAACACAATCTGTGCCCTGATTTCACACAGCACTCTACTCTAATGTGTACAAAGACTTATCAGTGCTTTAGATCACATTCATACACTGACGGGACACACATCAGAGGCCATGAGGGGTTCAGTGTCCTGCCCAGGGACACTTCAGCATGTGACTGCTGGTGGAATCGAACCCCCAACTCTCCTACTGGAGGACGACTGCTCTAACCACTCAGCCGTAGCTGCCCCATTCTATACTTTTAACCAATATACCCAAAATTGATTGATCACACTAAAATCTGCTGTTATTTTAATAGCTCACGCGTCAGGTTTAAACTGTAGTCATGAATTGGGACGTGCTGACTCAGTGGGTTAGAAATGAGCTGTGTCATGTTTACAGACCAACACTTTAAACCAGACGTTGGCCAAATCAGATGTGACTGGGCCTCAGCTGGGTTACATATTAATAGTGTGAAGGTTTATGAACTTTCCACATTTTTTGTGCTATTTCAAAAAAATCATATATCAAAACGTTCAGTTCATTCGAGAAGGGTGCTATGACTTTTGGTATTGGTGCAACTTTAGCTTTTTGAAATATTTAGCTTTTTCTGCCACTTTTTCCTCACAGAAAATGAACCAAGCTCATATCTTTAGATGTGGTTACAATCTTTTACTTCTCCTTTCACATTTTGTTCTGCTTCAGCTTCTTTCAGCTTCCTTGGGCAAATTTAAACTTTTTTTCAGCTACTTTCAGCTTCTTTTTTTTTTTTTTTTTTTTGGGTGGTGGTGGGAGGGGAGGGTCAGCTATGTTGTGCTCCTTTCAGATTCTTTCTGCTAATTTTAGCTTGTTACACTTTTTTCAGCTTATTTCTGCAAGTTTCAGCTTTTTCTGCCACTATTTGGTTGTTATATGCTAATTTTAGCCTTTTCAGCTAATTCCACATTTTTTTACACTCATTTAAACTGTTTTCAGCCTCATTCAGCAAAAATGTGCTCTACTTCCTTCTGGTAATTTAAGCTTTTTCTGCTTTTTAAGCTAACTTTCAGCTGTTTTTTTTTCTTGCTAATTTAAGCTTTTTTCAAATAGTGTCCACTTTTTTGTGCTCACTTTTGCTTCTTTTATCCTAATTGGGCAAACATGTTCTTTCTGCCCGCTTCTCCTAATTTAAGCTTGTTCTACCTTTTCAGCTACCTTTTAAGCATTTTTTGGCTAATTTCAGCTGTTTTCAGTTAAATTCAAGTTTTTCATGGTAATTTCTGCTACTTTCAGACCAAATAACTTATTTCTGTTAATTTCAGCTTGTTATGCTCCTTTCTACTTTTTTCCTAGCAGTTTCAGATTTTTCTATTTCAGCTACTTTTTAGCTGTTTTTGTGCTAAATTTAGCTTTTTCCACTAATTCCACATTTGTTATAGCTAATTTCAGCTCCTTCCACTTCTTTCTGGTAGTTTAAGCTTCTTTCAGCTGTTTCAGCTACTTTTTTTGCATTTTGCAAATTTCATCTTTAAGCAAATTTTCTAATGTTTGTGCTAATTTCTGCTTATTTAAACATAATTCAGCAAATATGTGTTGTTTACTTTGTTCTTGCTAACTTACAGTAGGCTTGTTCTTCCATTTCAACTACATGTCAGCATGTTTTTAGCTAATTCCAGTTGTTTTTCAGCCAGTTCTTCAGCAATATTGATTTCTTGCAGGAAATGCAATTTCTCTAGTTTTTGTGTATTGTTGGTTGTTGTAAACTCTGTGGTTATTAGTCTGTATAATGTAATGATGAGCACTTGAATCAAAAATTTAACTCTAACTCCTGACTGCTCTACACATTAAAAAACAGGAGTTTGTGTTGGACAGCAGTTATATATACTGTACAGTGCCTTCCAGAAATGGTGATATAGGTGGACAGGACATTGAATGAAATGAAATTAAACATTTATGAAAGTAGAAATCTGGGGATGAGCTTGAGTGACGGTACAAACAATATGTTGCTGACCTCTTGTGGTCATATTTTGTAGTTAACTGTTTGATCAAGATGCAATACATAAAGAGGACACTACTATTTCTTCCTGGACGAAACAATGTGCTTCAAATAACTCCATCAAGAGCTTTAATCACAATAAGAAATGTTATATTTTGTGGTCCTTTGTTTGCCAGTAAGCACAATTAAAAAGCTTTGAAAACAAAATCCTCTCTGGGTGAGATGCTTTCTTCAAGCAGCTTGGGTGTGACGTGCTTCAGGTGCTGCAAACTGGAATTAGACAGTACAAGGGAAAACACTAGGCTCAAACAAGCCTGTTGCCAAATGCTGCAAATTACAATACATTTAAATACAGTCAATCAGTGTGTGTTATCTGTTATCCATCTACTGCACAAACAGGGATTGGCATTAGGTGTAGTTCTGCCGAATATCCAGCAGAGGGCAATAAATCACAAAGGTAAGCTGAAAAGTTTTGCAGCCTTTAAGACATGTTCAAAAAAATAAAAGGAGCCCTGAACAACAGGAGGCTGTAGTGGTGTTACTACAAAAACAGCATGTCGTAATGTTTGCCAAACAATCGGATCCAACTGTGCAGCTACAGAAGCAAGTAAGAGACAGCTAAAGGCTGAGAGAAGTCTGCCTTTTTCTACGAATGACAAAAAATGCTATCAGGAATCTATGTGTTGTGTTAAAGACAAAGGTCAGACTGGTCTTGCGGTGACGTCTGTAACAAGATATTAAATCACAGACTTAGTAACAGCTGTGTAAAGGATGTCTTTATCACACACAGCCATGACTCATTGTCATTTAACAGCTTATTCACCCAGAGAGCACAGTGGAGCCACTTGAAGGTTGTGAAAATGTATAATATTTGATTTTTTTTTTCAGTCACTTCATGTACTATATGAAACAAACACTGCGTTCAAGTCTGAAACAATGTGCTGCTAAATCAGTGGCTTCCAACCAAACAAGGGTCATGAAACACCAAATATGAGATCTTGCTGAGGTCCAGGTGAGTCACATTGTCTTCAAAATGATTGCAAATAGCATACTTAGGCTTAATTGGTAAATCAATTACCTTCAAATGGCAAATAAGTTCTGAATTCCCACTTTTCGCTGTGATGTTAAAGCAGCTGGGCACTTTGCGACAGCTCGGCAACAAAGGCCACTTGAACTGTCGGAGCTCCTACTTAAGGGCTGGAGTGGAGCGTCGAACGAAGAAGAACAGACAAGAAGATGTCAGAAGCAGAGTGGAGCATCACTACAACGCAAAATGATAGTTGCCGTTTGCTGGTGTCGTGTTTCAGGAGTTCGGCGACATATAGACGGTGCAGGAGTGGCTAAACATCAAAACGAATGAAATAACAGATGATAAAAGTGATCTGAATTATTTAAGAGCAAAGTTTTGGCTTTTAAAATGCACTATTTTCTAAAAGAACAGACAAATTAATTGTACTGGGGGAAAAAAAAAGTGGATTAATAAATTATCCCCTCACCCAAATTATTTTTATGATCATTCGGGGTGATTAAACATGACATTTACAGGAAACTAATAAATTGGAGTGAATATTGAACAGATAAGGTAAACACACGAAACATACTTAAATCAAGACAAACATTTGTTTGACTTGATTTAATCCTTTAGGAGAATAAATGTTAATTCCGTGTGAACTTTTGCTTCTTTGACTTTTCACTCCACAGAAATGAAAGACTAAGCGTCAGTATAATAACAAATAGATATCTTGTGGGATCCCAAATCTAATTTAGATGTACAACTGTGTCCAGAAGGTGACAAACAAAAACCATAAACAGCTAAATACTTGACAGGGAGCTGAAAATACCATCAGATCACATGGGACACTGACAAAAATAACTTATTTAAGGGGTAAGATGAACCTCAAAGGGTTAAAACAAGCAGTTTTAATCACACACTCACCAACACTCATAACACTGGGGACCCTCCCGCTTCCATGGCAACAGACGGACGTAGTTATGGAGCCCAGAGTCCTGTTATGATTCAGGTAACGAAAGTAAAGGTGTCCGGAGCTAAAACGAAGACATTCATTAGAGACCATCCTGAGCCAGAGCCCAAGGTCTTCATCTAAACGTCATGTGAAACTTCCATCTGCTTGTCAGACTGTGCTAACTTTCTGCTTTTTGAGCTCAGATAAAATCAACCTCTTCTGAATGGAACAAACGAGTGCTGAATATGAGAGGATGAGCGAGCTCTAAAGATAAAGAAACATGTTTCTGAACGCTGTCTCTCAATTGTTAAAATTTAATAAAAATCAGAACACTGCTTAAAAGCCCCAAATGGCATGAAACCAGTGTGTTTCTTTAGTCTAACAAAGATAAGTCAGGTCCTCTGGATGGATTTGTTTCGTCTTTTATCCAAAAGACTTCTTCAGTCTGGAACCCTGCAAGAAACTCAGTCTTATAAATAGCACCTTGTTATAGTGGAACAACCAGTTTGCTGCTGACAGCCGGAAATAGTTGTCCACAGGCTTGTCACAATAAACAATAAATCAATTAATCACATGATAAACTCATTTTCATTTATCGGCTTCATCGTTTCTTCGGGTCTCTCTTTCTACTGAAGACACTGGATGACAAAAGGATCAACTCCGGTGCTCTACGCTGATCCATCCCTTTCCCTTTAAAATCTGTTTTAGCCGTCCAAATTTGCGTTTTTGGATCATTAAAAGCAGCTCAGCTAAGAAGCTAAGCTACAAGCTAGGCTAACAGGTGACCTCGGAGAAAAAGAAAACTCCAAAATTCACGTTGAAACCAGTGCTTTTGTGTAAAAAGTTGTTAAAGGTAAAGTAGTGAAAGGCTAGTTAAAAGCTAAAAGGAGTACGGTAGAATAGTAGCTAAAAGTAGGCAAATAGTGCCTAAAAGTAGCAAAACTTTAATTAAAAGCTATAACAGATCAGTGTCTAAAAGCTGAAAGTAGCAGGTTAGTTAAAAGCTAAAAGGAGCAGAATAGTAGCTAAATGTAGCTGATGATACCTACATGCCTGCAGAATGATATCTAAAAGCTAAAGCAGCAAAACTCTATCTAAAACCCAAATATAATAAAGGGATGGGTAATAGGGCAGATACAGATTTAAGTAGCAAAAAGCTTACAAATAGTGTCAAAAGTCTAGCTACAAGTACCAAAAGACTAGATAGAAGCTAAAGTACCGGTAGTGAAAGGCCAGTTAAAAGCTAAAAGGAGTAGAATAGTAGTTAAAAGTAGACAAATACTGGTAGTACCTAAAAGTAGCAAAAGTCTAATTAAAAGCTAAAAGTAACAGATCAATGTCTAAAAGCTGAAAGTAGCAGAAGGCTAGTTAAATGCTAAAAGTAGTAGACTAGTAGCTAAAAGAAGACAAAAGTAACAAAAGGCTAGTTAAAAGTTAAAAGGAGTAGAATACTAGCTAAAAGTACACAAATAGTACCTAAAAGTAGCAAAAGTCTAATTCAAAGCTATAAGTAACTGATCAGTGTCTAAAAGCTTAAAGTAGCAGAAGGCTAGTTAAAAGTTAAAAGGAGTAGAACAGTAGCTAAAAGTAGCGGATGATACCTACATGCCTATAGAATGATACCTAAAAGTAGCAAAAGTCTAGTTAAAAGCTACAAGAAACAGATCAGTATCTAAAAGCTAAACATAAGAAAAGTCTAGCTAAAAGTAGAGTAACAGTAGCTTAAAGGTCGTGTGACATGATGTTTGAGCTTTGCATAAAATGGCACAACATATATATCTTGTATAATTCAGCTATGT
>JARVLU010000646.1:8609032-8621972 GCA_031762415.1 Simpsonichthys santanae | reverse complement strand
ATAGCTGAATTATACAAGATATATATGTTGTGCCATTTTATGCAAAGCTCAAACATCATGTCACACGACCTTTAAGATTAAAAGTAGCCTTTGGAGGCAAAAATGGCAAGTATGCTGAAGCAGATTTTAAGATAATGTTTTAAGGAAATACATCTCTTATGGTATCACTAAGAAGAAAATAAAGTTAATATTTTAAAAAGTACAGTATTTAAGTTACAAAAACCAAAAATCATAGCACCTATCCTTTTATGAGCTGAATATTTTGATTGGCTAAAATGGCACAAAATATGCAGAAATAGTTAAGACTACAAACATACTGAAAAACCAAAACATTAATTGTGTGAATGCTGAATCAGCAGCTGCACAAAAATAAAAAAATAAAAAAGAAACGTCTTGTTTGATAAATGCTGGAAGACCAATTTGAGATCAATAAAATAGAGCAGAGAATGGAAAAGAACATTTCCTTGCTCCTGAACAGACGCTGATGAGCACTGGAACAGCTAAAACTGCAGGATGAAGCTCTGATGGTAATGAATGGGTGCCGTGTAACTAACGTGAGAGAAAACTGTCAATCTTTGTCCTCAGGTCCACATGACATTTTTCATTTCATTGAAATATTCAGTGAGAAGCCTGAGACCGAATCAGAGTTCAACCTCCATCAAACTAACAAAACACTGAACACATCTTCTGATGCCTTACAGCAAACACTCAACACCTTTCAGCTCATTCTATCTACAAATCTTCTGTTTCTCATAAAGTAAAACTCCCTCTGGGCTCATTCACATTTTCCTTTATAATTTCTATACATCTATTAAGCTTCTTTTTTTTCTCCCCATTATTTTGGAGCCATCTTTTTATTGTTCCTTTTTAAAAAAACATTTAGCATCTCATCCACAAGCTGAAAGGTTTTCCTTCAAATTGCAATGGGTAAAGATGTGGTGTTGGACCTGGAAAACACTCATCTTACAGTAAATCACATTCCACAACTTTATACTTTTCAAGACTAGGAACCTTGTACAGCAGTCCCTCGCTACTTTGCAAGTGCGACTTTCGAACACTTGCTTTTTCACAATTTTTCAATGATTGTCAACTTAAATACTAATCACGTGATTGGAACTATAATAAGTTAACGGGACAAAAAAATGCTTTGGACAGGTGCCGTTTGTAGTTTTCTTTCAATAAGTACACTTTAACGCCAATCAAAGGACTACACTACCCAGAAGCCAACAGTGCTTCCAGCCACTGCTTTCTGCCGAAATGGAGGGAAAGTTCTGATCTGAGCCCTTATTGCAAACATTAACTGTAAGACTGTGTGTGTGCCAATGATTGAGTCTGTCCGTGTGTTTGTGTATTGTGGTTTGTAAGCATTTATAGTGTTATATTTTCTGTTTTATTTTATTACTGCATTGTGTAGCCACTGTTTGTTTGTTTTTTAACTTGTCAAGGGACTACAGATGCAAATTAACTTTTGCTATACAGTACTGTAATCTGGTACAGTGCATCAAATGGTGACATTTATGTTTAAGTTGCACACTGTCCCTTTAAAAAAAAAAAAAAAAAAAAGTTAATTTGTTCATTCATTTTACATATTGATATATATCACAATATACTTTTATTCAATAATAGTGATATGATATGAGTTTTAAGCACATTTTTGATATTTCGATATACATTACGCTATGATTACAGCGTTTCACTGACACATTTATCTGTTTCTGGCAGGCGTTTCAGCCCAAACAGAAAAAGCCTGGACACAACTACGTAAGTGCGTGGTGACGTACACCACACACAGAGCTCGAGTCCAGAAGGAGTCAGCGGTAGCAGGCTAGGCTAGGCTCCAAATCGCAGTAAGTTTTCACTTCAAAATTATCTAACTTGTTCCCCCACCTGAAGATTTCCACTCAGTAGAATATACTGAGTCAGAAGATGAAGCAAAATAAACGTTTGAGCCAACATGTCCTTGAAACAACACCCCCAGCTGTATCAAAAGAGAAACCCATGCAGCAAACAACTGAAGCACGGGTTAGGGTTAAGTTGTTTAAAGTTCAAACTATTAATATTGACAAAGTTGAGTTTTATGTTTATTTGACAGTGATTTCAAATTTATTTGAAAGCTAAAATACAAATAAATGTGAACATTAATTTATTTGTACAGTTTGTACAGTTTTTCTGAGGCTTTTATATTGTTTATATCGTTATCAGAATTATATCGTTATCGACCGAAATTAAGGAATATATTGTGATAAAAGTTTTGGACGTATTGTCCAGCCCTATGCAGTACATATACATATGTTAAGATTATGTATGTTTAAGCGTTTAGAACATTGCAAAAGTATGGGAAGGGTTTATAAAGCCTTAAAATATATATACATACGAAAATAAATATAATGTTCCTACTTCACGGTTTTTCACCTATCGCAGGTGTGAGTGGAACGTAACCCCCACGATAATCGAGGGACTACTGTACGGTATATTAAAGTGATCTCTGGAAAATGATCTACTACCTAAATATTCTACCAGGGTTTAGTTCACACCAAACAGAAATTGGTTTGTCAAAAGTGGTTTAAAAAGACAAATCTCAGTTATTTGTAGCAAGAAAAAGTTAATTCAGATGAGTAAAGACCATAATAACCCCCACCTTCTTATGGCGAAGTGGCCCAAGAAACCTCACCAAAACCATGTTATAAAGCGTATTGACATACAAAAAGGCACTCTTTGTCTAGTTCTGGAGCCAAGAGACGCATGGCAACAATCACTGTCTTCTGATATTTATTTCCTGTGGTTGAACAGAGGCAGAGGGACAAGACGACACACTCTGACGTGATGCTGACAGCTGGCAGACAGACCACTGATACCAGCTGGCTACTGGACACTTTGGACAGTGATGTGGCCAACTGGTACAGGTCCACATTACTTCAAATGTTCAACTCCCTATGCGCGATCACAGACTGGTGCAGTTCATACACCGTGCGACAGAATGCCTGTTTTACCTCCCCTTGCATTGGACAGGCAGGTTGTGAAGCTCTTACAGGTCTAGTTGACACCATTGACTAAATGTAATTCTACAGTACATGATGTATGTACATGTGGGGGCATTTTCAACCCTGGGGCGTAAACACAACATATAATGCAAAAATAATCATTTAAAAAAGCTATTTCTTCTTTGTTTTGAAAGAAAAACTAACAAGAGGTCACAGGATTCGTAACCAGTCCGTTAGCAAATTTTAGTTTTCATAAAGTTTCCCAAAGTTAAATAAGAACGCCTTCACACCGACTAAATGATAGTTTGACAGGAATAAAACCCGACTTCCTACGCTGAAGCTCACAGGAAACATGAAATATCAATAAAATAAATACAAATAAAATAAAGGCCTAAAATTAATGGAATTAATACCTATTGCCTGCTGCCTTTCAAGTCATAGTTTTAAACTAAGAGTACATTATGATGAAAAATGCTGGACTGGTTGTTTTGACTATGTAAATAACATTTTATTCAAAGTGTATGTTGTGAATGACTCCCAGCTACAAAGACACCAAATTTTAGCTCAATATCTGTGACATTATGTTCATTTTTGTATTTACTTGAAGTAAAGGTGGCATCTATCTTATATCCCACTAACTTCAAACATGAATCTAATGTACAACCTCTCTGCACGTTAAAAAAAATTCCTCCGGTGCTTTTTTAAAGCTATTTTACGAATACAGACACGAAGGAAAAGCTCCTTTCGACAGCATCTCTAATTAGTCATGTTTAACTGTAAAGTTTAACACTCAAAAATACAACATTCTCTGTTGTGATCAAATGTTCTACTTCATTGGCAACTCTTACTCCATCCTCTTTAACGTTTTACTCCTCAATAAACAAACGCCAGCTGAGAGGCTCGAACACAGAGGGAAGAAACAAAAAGGAAAACATCTAAAAAAGTTTGAAACAAGTGGCATCAAAATGTTTGAAACCAATTCAACTTGTTGTCTTGTAATAACTTACACTAGACAAATTGCATTTCCTGACAAAATGCAGTGTGAATGCTTATTGCTGAAGAACTTGTTGAAAAACAGCTGAAATGGAAGAACAAGCCTAAGTTAGCAGAAGAAAGCAGAAAGAACAAGCTGAGTTTGGTTTAAATAAGCAGAAATGAGCTAATTAGCTAAAAAGAATAGCTAAAATTAGCAACAAAAAAAAACATCTGAAAAGTCAAAAAGAAGCCTAAATTATCAGAAGGAAGTAGATAGCACAACCATGCACAATTAGGCTGAAAGAAGCAGAAATTAACACAAAATAGTGAAGAATTATCTGAAAAAAACAGACATTTGCAACAGCAAAAACAGCTGAATAGTAGCTAAAAAAGCAGAAAGAAGCTTAAATTACCAGAAGGAAGTGGAGAGCACATGTCTGCTGAATTAGACTGAAAAAGAAGTTTACATGAGTGAAAGTAGTAGAATGAGCTGAAAAAGCATAAAAACAGTTAAATAGTCACTGAAATAAAAGCTGAAACTTGCAGAAATAAGCTGAAAGGAGAATTACAAGTTGAAGTTAGCAGTAATAAGTTATAGAAGAAGCACAAAAATGTTGTACCGGTTAGCAGAAAGGAGTGCAAAACAACTGAAGAAAACAGCTGAAAGTAAATGAAAAAAGTTTAATTAGCAGAAGGAAGCTGGAAAAAACTGAACCAGAACAAAATGTGAAAGGAGCAGTAAAAGGTTGCGAACACATCTAAAAGTTTTGAAGGATGGAAAATAAGCTAAACTCATTTTCTATGGGAGGGAAAAAAAGTGGCAGAAAAAGCTAAATATTTCAAAGAAGTCATAGCACCCTTCCCCTGGACAAGCTGAACGTTTTGATTTATGATTTGTTGAAACAGCAAAAGAATTGTGTGACGAGAAAGATGCTGAAAAACGTACAGAAGAAAAATGGATCACAATAGTGTGAACGCTTCATAAACATTCACACAATTAGCCAACGAGGCTGCAGCAGACTGGGACAGAACAGCAGTAACAAACACCAACAGCATGTATTTCAGTGTGACGCGTTAACTCACCACAAGCACATCAGAGCAAAAAGTAACGAGAGCGGAGAGCGAAACAGGAGCACAGACACCGATTTAAATAAATATAGCCGTGGGATGTGCATATCGGGCATTTTCAGGCCAGGTGTGGAAGCACTGCTCTAAAAAAAAAATCACAAAAATATATCAACCACATGCAACAACAACAAACAGCCAAGCAAATAAGCGACAACTTGCGTGAAAGCTTTAAATCCCAACACACCCTAAACTGCTGTTGTGACAGCAGAGTTGAGTAAATGTTTTGTTGTAGCTGGAGACGCCTCCATCTCTGCATTGAATAAATAAATAAAAGTAGGCCTCTGCTGAAGAGTTCACCTTCACCAGGGTTAGTGGGCTCTGCAGGATGAACCATGGCTGACCTACTAACTGAGCAGCAGATGCTGATTTTCTAGTTGCCCGGATGTTTTCAGCGCACGTGCTCCGATTTGCTGGCCGTTTGTGCGTCTGGCAGGTTAACAGGCTTGTTGAATGACTTCACTTTCACTTGGGTTTGACGAGCTGACTCAGTGACTGAACATAGAGCCGCATCATTAAAACGACTGAATCACACAGTTGCATCACTGAACTGTTGCCAACAGTATGAGAAAACAATCAGACCTGCCAAGTTTCAGCACTTTTTATCAAATGTCACCTGGGGTTGTCGAAGTCTACTGGACATTATAAACAGAACAAGAAAGATGTGATCGTCGTCCTGCGTAGGACAATTTTTATCCAAAGTATTGTACTCATGTTCCTCACCGGAGTGGAACTGACCATCTCCTAAAAGGTTAATTATTATTGTTCTGAGGGCCTAAACAAACAGACTAATTACTTTTCAGCACATGTGCAGCAGAGCCTGGATCTCAGTCAACATGTAGCACAAATTAGGTTCCCACAAAGTCCAACAGCTGACATGTGCAGGTTCAAAACTGCCTACACCTGATATATAATTTGGAATCGAAATGAAGGAATATGCATCTTAAAATTAGTTTTCGTGCTGTGATGCCTCTTCAGAGCAGAAACACTCATTTTGAACAGAAGAGTTATGACCTATAAAGGTGACGAAACAGTGACAATGTTTGAGCCTGTGTCTGTTTGTTTGCCTGTAACGTTGTCAAAGACCTCGCGAACCTCTGGACAAATTTTAATGAAAATCTTAAACGGGCAAACATCTACACCTCATTAATCTTTGGCGCCAACTCATTCAAGATGGCTGCCACAGCTAACTGCCATTATACGGTGGTTACAACAGTTTTACAGTTATTGAGCTACACTTTGACTTGGTAGTAGCTGAAAGTCATCCTCATCCATCTTTGCTTAAAACTATCCAACCACCTGTTACATTCAATGGTGCCTGTTAGCAAAATATCACAAACCATTGGGCAAGTTTTGATGAAAGTCTCGGAAAGTAATCATTGGATTTACAATTTATGATGGCTGCTAATGCTAATCTAGCTGTGAAACACACACACACACACAAAAAGAGTCTATAACTTACTCAAAATTACCGATAAAGCCATGACATGTATGGTAGTAGCCACGAGTCATCCTAAACCAGAGCTATTTAAATAAATTACTCAGGGGGCTACTGAAAGCCAAGAGTTCAGGGGTCAGACATCCAGCAGCATTAAGTGATTTTGTTTTATTGTTTAAAATCTAGTTTTATTTAAGGATGAGCCCATTGGTGGGCCGAACTGAGCTCACCTGTGGGCCCGATTTGGGCCCCGAACCGCCAGTTGAATAGCCCTGCCCTAAACCCAAACTGCAGCATCCCCACATGGTGTGGCAGCCATTCTTAAAATAATACTTTGTCATGACAGGTGAGGGGTGACAAGCATTCCTTCAAGCTTGGCCTTTAATTTTAGATAAGTCCTGTTGATGTTAACAAAACTATTTGTCACTGAGAAAGAGATTTGATCTATACCAGGTGACAATAACACATCAAGTGCATTAAAAATTAAAAATAAAAATAAGTTTGACTTAACATGTTCCATCATTATAAATATGAACCTGTTTCTTGCACATTGTCTTATTTTCACATTAAATTGCTTGACTCGTGCTCCAAAGCGCAGCCACAACGAATCCACGCTTCCTGGAATGAAAACATCCAAACCAGAGAGGCGCGTCGCGAATCTGCGCGAGCCCATCCAGAGCCCGAACCAGAACCCAGCCCTGCTCTACGTGCGCGAGCAATAAAGGCTTTTAACGGTCAGATCAGCGCGACCCGGCGGAGACACGCTGATCCACCGAGCCGGCCGAGGCCACACGAGCACCGGATGTACTTGTGTCCGGCCTGTGGAGCAGGTTTGCACCGCGTGCGGACGCATCCACTTGCGCATCGCGGCCACGGAGCGATGGAGCAGCCCCGAACCACGCGCGATCTTCCGCCTTGATACAGAATCCCAGAAGTCCGTGCACAGCGCCCCGCGAGCCGAGGCGCACCGCCCGGGTCTGCGTCTATTGGTTCCCTTTTAAGCTGGGGCAGCGTCGGCGCGCGCGCGCACACACGCACACGCCTCCATTTGCAACTCCATCGCCCCCCATGGGCGTGCGAGGCCGCGGGGCTGTGACGCAAACGGCACATCTCTGCTTTTTGTAAATACAATGCTGGCTGCAAATGTTTCACGCAAAATCACCATATCCGACGGCGGGTGACGAGTTGGCTCAGTGGGGACGCGGTTGCGTAACTCGACAAACTTAATAAAAAACGTGCACGGACGGACGCGGGTGGTGTTCTTTTTGGGCACCGGCACCGGATTCGATCTGATCCGGTCGCATCAGTCATCGACTTTCTGAGCCACGAGCAGAGCGGATAGATGGAGAGAGAGACGGTGGCCTGGCTGAGCTGCGCGTGTGCCGTGTTCCAGGACGCATGCACGTCTAGCCGACGGGGGAGAGACAGGACAGCCCGAGTGGGACTGAGGACCACATTCACAGGCCATAAAGGGCCCCGCTTGAACACTATTGTGCTCTTTTATCAAAGAGTCCCCAACTATTTACAAAAGGTTGGCCAACACACACGCGCGCGCACACATTCGCACACAAAAGTGTCGCGGGGAAATGGTGGCGACGGTTACAGCAGCTGCCACGGCTCCTCTCTCTGCGCAAAGCGGCAGCGCAACGATTGCGCAGCGCCGGACTTCCCCAGCTCACAGCAAAGTGTCCGATTCAGTCAAAACACGGTTTTGTTCTTTAAAAAAAAAAAAAAAATCTGCTCTCATTCAGCCTGTCCTCCTCTGGTTCAGGCAGCGAACCAGTACGCGCACAGCCCGCTCTCATGGCACGATTTGCATCGCCCCCATTATCCCCGAAAATCTCCTTTTACACGGTTACATTGTCGGGCTTGAACAACGCCACTACCTCCAGCAACAAAGGGGCTGCTTGGTGTGGCCAGAGGTGAAGGCCATGGATAAAATGCACCTTTCACGCAGGAAAGAGGCCCCTCGTAACGATCGCAGCATGGCAGGGGAGTGCGGCGTAAAAACGAGCTAACCCGACTCAAACGTACAAAAACACGGAGCGAGTTTATCACGAATGCGTCCATCCACACGACGGAAACGACAATAAAGCATCCAGTCTTTCAGATCAACCCTCAGCGGGTGGGAAGGCTCCCATCACGGATGAAAAACGCTGCGTTTTGCGGCTCCGTGCCACCTTTTCCAAGAAGCAGCTTGGCGCACAGGACCAGTGACCCTTCCATCTTTGCGCGTCCTTCCACCGAGCGAAATCACGAGCAACCGTCGGTTTTTACAGCTCCCGGTGGAGCACGAGACGTCTCGGCAGGCGACTCTCGCCTTTGAGGAAGTGGACGCTCCGCGTGAACGCCGCTACAAGTCTCTGAAAGTCCTCTCCCCGCCGCGGCCAGGCAGAAACAAGAGGGCGATGACGCCATTTTCTGCTAAAACAACCACGCTCGGGGAGCCAGCGCGAAGGAGGTTTACGCCGCTCCGCAGCGCTCCAGTCGCGCTGAAACGCACCTAAAACCGGTCCTTACCTTGAATCCGTCGGCTTGGCGGTGGGAGAGCGTGTTTCCGGAGAGAAACTGCGCGATCGTGGCTAACTTCGACCCGGGTGGTTGTTGATTTCGCCTCCCAGCGTCCCTGGCTCGCTCTGAACAAGTTCCTCTGCGAGCCGCTGTCTTTTGTGCACCCAGAGGAGCCACTCGGCGTTAAACCAGTCCCCCCTGCGCAAAGGTGCACGCTCTGCGTCCGATTTCAGCCGCAAACCCCGCGACTGGAGGGCGGCGTGGCGCAAAATAGACGAATGTGAACGAGTTTAATTGAAAAAAGTTGAACAAATCGTCCTGCTTCGATCGGAATCCACATTAGTGAGGAGGACTCCGGCAGCCAAAACGCACAACCTTTTGAGGGCACACGCTTCTCCACAAGGGACCACGACGCAAAGTAAAGGAGGGGAAGTTCCACTTTTAAAGAAGTTGAATCAGAAAATAAAATACTTTATGTTAACAGTTCATTAAAACCCAGCAGAAGGCTAAAACTGTGATATTCACACTTGTGGGCACGTTTGGAAACACTTGACTTCAATCCATATTACACATATTGATGCAATATTTTCCTTATTTTTAAGAATATAATAACTTGACTTGCTTAAATTAACATATTGTTGTACAAACAAAGCAAAGTACTTTTAAATAATAAAAAAAAAAACACAAACATTTGGATGAGAATAACAGAATTAATTAAAAAAAGTTAGAAAAGCCTACAGAGAAATGCAACTAGACAAAAATATTGCAAATTATACTTTTTTCCCCACAAAAAACTAAATTATATATTACAGAATCTAATCAAAACAAACAAATATGTAACGATAACAACTAAAATGACTCAATGTTTCTACAGAACAACCATAAAGGTATAAAAACTTCAGCTCAGAGTATGTGTTGAGGATCACTCTCAGCTACTACCACACCAGGTTTGAGCTCATTGTTGTTAAATTGACTTGGAGCCATTTTTGTGTTGACAGGTTGATAAACTGTGGCTAATTTAACAGGTTTGCTGAAATTTGTCCAGTGGTTCTGGAAATATTTTGCTAACAGAAAAAAAATATTTTACCTCTTTAAGATTCTCACTGTTATGATTCCTTCATGGAATGCTTTAAATTTGTATTTGTTGTATTTATTTATTCTAATAAACAACTAAAGTTGGCTACTGTCAGCTAAAAACTTTGTAAACAAGTTTTTAATCATATGTGTCCTTTCACAATAACATTTTCTTGTGTTTTTCATAAACAGATCATTTGTGTCCAAAGTTAAAACATTTAAATTTTACTTAAAAAAAATAAAAACAACTTGAGAAGGCTTTTTGCTGAAGTAAAAATGAGCTAAGTCAAATTAGCACTAGCAATGTCAACTAAAAACCTTCCTAAATAGGTTTTTGATCACACTTGTATTACAAGACACAAACTTTGTATAATTTTATGTGACAAAAATGTAAATTTCTGAACACTTTACTGCTATTTCACCTTTTATATGAAACATAAATAAACTAACTAGCATCTGCTGAAGTCCACGTGTGTTCAGTTGAATTAGCATTAATGTGGATGTCATACAGCTAGCTACTTAGCTAAAACATTTTGGAAACAGGGTTTTAAACACACCTGTGTTCCCTCACAAAAAAATATTCCAGTGTTTTTGTGACTGAAGTAAAGTACTTTGTAATTGTTGCTGTTTTACTTTTTGAATTAAAAAAATAATAATAATAAAGTGAGTACTGTAGTTGTTGACGTCCAAATAAGAGTTAGCACTAGCAAAGACGGCTAATGTTAGCTACAACATTATGTAAACACGTTGCTCCCCCACAAAACATTTTCCAATGATTTTTTTTTTTTAACCAAAGTAAAGATTTTTTTAGCTTTTATTTTGTGATTAAAAATAATAAACTGAAACTCCAAAATAGCTAAGTCGAGTTAGCACTAGCAAAGTTGGCTAATGTTAGCTAAATCATTTTGTAAATAGTTTTAACTACACTTGGGTCCCCTCACAATAAATTTATCCGACTTTTCTTTGACAAAAGTAAAACTTCTCAATCAATCCTGACATTTTAACTTTCTAAACATATGATTTTTTTTTTTCCTGTAATATGATTTTTAGCCTGGTGTTGCCATATGCTAGTTAGCCAAATTGTTTTGTTAGCATGAATCATGTCTTAAAAATACTACAATTTACAATTGAATGTTCGTTAAAATAAATAAAGTAAAACTAAGAACTGTGGCAAACAAACATATAAATGGTACTTTTGTGCTAAATAGGATTTTTCTTACCTTGTTTCCAAGCTAAACCAGTTACCGGTAGTTAAAGGTGCTGAGATAATAAGAACACCCATGGGATATACAAAATGCCAGATAAAAAGAGGAAAAGTTAATTAAAAGTCAGTATCTCAATCAAACAGACTCTACCAAGCTAGACTATTTTGGCTAAAAAGAGTTAATTGAGTCACAGACTGTTAAAAAGACAGAAAAGAGCAATTAGGCTAATTAGCGCCAGCTGGCTCAGATATTACATGTAATAACAATGAGAGGATGGCTCAGGTGAGTTTATACATACAGGCAGTCCAAGTGACAAAATACCCCCCCCCCCCCCAATACGACATGAAATGACTTGTACTAAACTAATTAGGTACAACAACAAAAAATAAATAAATTAAAAAATTCTATGAAGTTATTTAAAACTACAAGATAGTTGCTCTGGTTCTTGTGCTATAGGCTAATCAAAATTTACTAAATGCCATTTTATAAATGGCTATTTTATCGCATCATCAAAAACTGTAACCATAAAAGAAATCTCAGCTTTAACTTTAAATCACATCTGCTGACAATGAACAGGAGCAATTGTTTCCTACTGGTTTTGAAGTTGTACTTTTTCTTCATTTTTGAAAATTAATGAGTTATATACCTGTAGTAGTGTACAGGTATTAGTTTTAAAACCCTAACGAGAACATCTGATATGTTTATGAAATTTTATTTATTTATTTTACTAGAAACCATTGCCACTAAATACATCTATAATAAAAAATAAATAAAAAATAAATAAATAAGCACTGCCACCATTCATAATTTTCCCATAAAGGAGATTAAACGTTTAACATTACGGTAGCTCCTAAAAGCATTGTGCACACTTATGTGCTATGTTAAGCTCAGTGTTAATGTTACAGATGACTCTCAGCTACTACCACATTAACTTTTAGTTCAAGTTCAAGTTGTGTTTATTTGTCATACGCAAGGTCAACAGTACAATGAAATGCTTAGGACGAGAAGAACCGATTTGACTCGCTAAAAAAAAAAAACAAAAAAAAAAAAACAAGAAATATTAAAGCATGCAATAAGGGTACAAAAATAAAGTACCCAAAAAGTGAATAAGTAATTATATTTACAACGTCCTAAAGAGAGAGAGTAAACAACATGGTAGAACATAACAGTGCAGCAGGATGAATTTGAATGCATAAGTATTTCAAGGTAGTAATATAACCTAAAATGAACATGATACACACACACACACACACACACACACACACACACATACTGTATATATATTTATATATACATACAGTATATCACATAATTAATATAGACTACACAGGTTGTGTGACAGGTTATTGCACAGGTAGTGACATTGAGATTGAATTATGACGGTAAGGTAGATACATAGATACTGTACCATACATGATTTAGCCCATCAGCCTAGATACAGCTTACATAGTGCAGCAGCAATAAATACAGGTAATAAACATATTAGCTGTCACAAGCTAATATTAATCATATTAGTTGTCACAGATGTGGCTTGGTGCAATGTTTGTTTCCAGTTGTTCGGTTTTATTTATTTATTGAGAGTTCAGTAATCTGACAGCTTGTGTATTATAACTGTTCTTTAGTCTTTTTGT
>JARVLU010000646.1:8587038-8606239 GCA_031762415.1 Simpsonichthys santanae | reverse complement strand
CTGCCTGTGGTCTGTTGGTGAGGAAGTCCAGTATCCAGCAGCAGATGGACTTCTCCAGGCCCAGTGTGGTGAGCTTGCAGACCAGTTTGAAGGGGATTATGGTGTTGAATGCTGAGCTGTAGTCAAAGAAGAGCATTCTCACAGAGGTGTTTTCCTTCTCCAGACGGCTGAGGGAGGCGTGAACTGCTACAGCAATGGCATCATCTGTAGACCTGTTTGCTCTAAGTGAACTGTAGAGGGTGCAGGGTGTCAGGGAGGGAGGCACAGGTGTGAGTTTTGATCATTTGCTCAAAGCACTTCATGATAACTTCATGATAGCTCTGGCTTGTTAATGTAGATTAGCTATAGCAGCAGATGTTAACGTGTTGTTGATGTTCATTTAATGCTAAAAGTTTTAAGCAAAGATTTTACACAATGAGTAGAACTCAGAGTATGTTTTAAGAATGACTCTCAGACACAACCACACCTAGTTTTAGCTCAATACAGTATTTGTAAAGCTGATGGATTTGAAGGCGTTTAAACTCATTCTTAAGGCAGCAGCCATCTTTAATTGAGCTGACTCCAAATGTTACAATCTGTAGAAGTACATTCAATAATTATTTAATAAAAGTTATGTTTGAATCCATCCAGTGGTTCATGAAATAAATATATAAAAATACACACACACTACACAATATTGCACAACTTTACCTTTTGAATGTGGGAGATGTAATCTGTTCTCATGTCAGATTACTTAGAGAAACTGTGACATTTCAAGCACTTTTAATCAGCTCTTATAAGAGCTGACTGTCATAGAGCTATCGTTAAAGACACACCCGATGGGGTAAAGAATGGAAATATAAAGCTGAATTTATCTTAACATCCTCTAAAATATACTCTGACTTAAGCGGAATTTAGATTTAATGTCTGGAAATTGTGCCAACCTGGTTAACGAAGAGGACATGATGTATTTACTGTAGTTTGAAATTACTTAAAACTAAAACACTCCGACTAAGCAGTAACTGAAGTCTTCACAAATTCTTGAAAAAAAAAGTGATGCTGTGTAAAATGTAAACAAAAACACCATGCAATGATTTGCAAATCTCATAAATGTGTTTTATTCACGTGATCTAGAACACGACAAACGTATTCAATCTTGAAACTACAAAGCGGTACATTCTTTAGAGGTCAAAAGTTATTTTGAATTTTATGGGAGCGACGTGTCTAAAAATTAGGACAGGGTCAACAAAAGTCTGTAAAAGTACAGTAAACAGAATGAATAACAGCTGGAGGAGCATTTTGCAACTAATTAGGTTTATTGGCAACTGGTTAGTAAGGGCTCTGAATAATAAAAGCTTGCTGTGTATTCTCTATTGCTGGTTAAAGCTCTATCAGGCAAAAAAACCATGAGAAATCCCACCATCTGCTCTGAGATCATTTAAAATGGACTGAGGCAAAATGGAGAACTGTTCTGTGGTCAGACAAATCAAAGTCTGAAAATATTTTTGGAAACCACAAAGCCACGTTCTCCATAAAGAAGAGAAGAATTATCAGGCCTGTCAGCTTCTCTGATGTTATGGGGGTGCATTAGTACAGTAGTACCTATGGCATTCAAAAACATGCATGTTAGACTGATTGGCGACTCTAAATTGTCTCTAGGTGTGAGAGAGAGAGTGAATGTTTGTCTCTATGTGTCCCAGTGATGGACTGGAGACCTGTCCAGTGTGTCCCCCGCCTCTCACTGCTGGATATGGGCACCAAACCACCATGACCCAAAAAGGAAGAAGCGGGTGAAAATAATGGATGGATGTTCCATTGTGAATAAACTATGGGTTTAAGAGATTTGCAAATCATTATACTTTATTTTTATTTACATTTTACTAACTTTTATGTAACTTTTATTGAGGTTGGGAACTAAAACTGTGCTAAATGTGAGTTTTTAATGTCTTTTGCGACCTCTTGTAACATTAAGTGTCCGTATCCAAAATATTACTGTAATTTTAGCTGTGAATTTAAATGCACTTCTCTTGTGAGTTATCAATGAATCAATGGCCACGATAGTTATCATTTAATCAAAGATGCTCCTGGTAGTTTGGCATCGTCTTGTTATAAATATAACAGATCTTGCCTGAAATAAAGGCAGCACTTAGTACATTTCTTTACGAAATAGCGGAGCAAGATCATTAAAAGACCCAGTTAAAAGACTTGGCTCAGATAAAGACAAACAGTTAACATAGTGAATAAATTGTGTGTTGAATTTGAGAAGTTGCATAAAGGAGGATAATCCCCACCAGCTTTTTCCTTTAGGCTCACCAGGGCCCACAACAATAGGTGCCCACTACTATCGCCTATACACAATTACCTAAAGACCAGCATTATGCCATTATCATAAGAATGCTTTTGGTAATGGCTGAGGGGTGGGGGGTGGTGGGTGCAGAAACTTCTTAGCATTCATGAAGCTTTTATCTTCTCAATTACATGCAGGCTTCGTTTATTATACCACCTGGTGGCACGTTTGGTCACTTTCTGTGCAGAACAAATAATTTAGTCATTCAGGTCATTTAAATGTCCTGTTTATAATTACAGGCCGCAGAGGGACTGGAGGGGGACACTATTATGTGTGCAACCTCTGCAATCAAAAATAAACTAAATGAAAACCCGAGGCTAGAGAAGTGGTTATGTTTTACTTTGGAGTTAATAAAAATGCACTTTATTTGTTTTAATCTTTGCAAGATTTGCAGTAGAGGTTCAACGAGTGTCGGACAACATGGGCATTCTGTTTAAACTTAAAGAACAATGTGTGCTGCAGTTATCTCAGCAGAAATGATCCAACCAAGACCTTTTATTTATATTTTTAACTTCTTGACTCTGTCCTCCAACAGCCTCACAGATGCTTTGGATCTGCAGGAAATAAATGACCACAAGGTGTCAATGTTGTCAGACGTGGAGATCTGCAGCTTCAAGGATGTGAAAAACCACTGAGAAGCAGCAGGTACAGGTGCCTGCAGGGTGTTGTGCTCAAATGAGTTTGTTCCCGGTAGAGATTTGTCAGGAGGCAGATGCAGAGCGGTGCGCTTGAACCAGCAGCTTCTGTCTGGTTTAAACACTTCAGGCCAAAAGGATAACATCCTCAAACGTTTTGTTTTAATCATCCATTTGTGCTGTATGTTTCTTTACTGCACGTGTTTTAAACTGTTCCAGTCAATATCTTGGACTGGACATATTTACCTGCAGCGTGTGTTTAGTGTCATGTTCTGATGGGGAACCTGCTTCCCAGTCCTAAATATCTAGAAGACAAACTGAATCTTTTTGTCATGCCGTCTATCAGCTTCTGCTCTGATTGATGATCCCTGCAGATGAGGCACACAGCATGATGCTGCTGCCACCGTGCTTCACTATGAGGAGGGTGTCCTTATATGGTTATGGATGTTAAATTTAGTGCCCTTAATGACTCAAATTTTGATATTTGGTTTCATCTGACCACATTTTGATCTGTTTGTGGAGTCTCCGATGTGCCATTTTAGTAAATTACAACCTTTATACTGTATTCTCAAAGCTATCAGGGGCAGATATAAGAATTGTATTTTTCTTTCTGCACCCTTTTCATTCAGTGTTTCTTTTAAATGACTAAATAAAATGAAAGTAATAATTGGGGCTAAGTTAAATGGATGATGCACACTTTGAGGTTTATATAGTTTTAGACTTACTTAAACCAATTTATCTCCACTTAACTCCACTGAATTAGTTTGTATGGCTTTATTACATATCAAAATGAACATCCATAGAAATTCCAGGCTGCCAAGCAACAAAACAGAAAGAGTAACAAGGGCTGACTGGTAAAAAGGTATGAGGACAATAATATAAAATAAAATCAGTAAAAAGAAGTGAATCACATTTTCTGGTGCAGATAAAACTGATGCAAAGTTACGTCACAGTTGTCAGAAAATGACTAAAAGTCTAAAATAATCAAGATTTTTCAGTATTTCTCAACTTCAACTTTAAAATATATATTTCTGGAGCAAATCTGAGCAAAAATGTACCATGCAGGGATTGAACGTGAGCCCTTCGATGTGGATGAGCTTGGACCTTCTCACGGTGGTTGGACTCAGGTCAAGCTAAACTGGACAAGAGAAAAAAGGGCAACGTAAAATAAATATACTTCATCATCCTGTCCGTTTCTTAAAACAGAGAGAAAAACTTACAAATAAAACTTTATCATTTAATGTCCGTTGCTCTGACATTAAAATCCCACATTTTGTTTTTAAGGACGATATTTTGTTGTACCTTCAAAAGGGTGATTGTGCTGATGCTTCTATAAATCCAAACGAGATTAAAAGCAAAAACAACTGGACTTTAGTTGTAACTCGAGACGTGTCGTTTCTCATCCGAGGAGCGTTCTCAATACAAGGAAACGAGAAGATATAAAGCCGAGGTGTTCTGTGAGCTTGCATGATGCAGACAGACCTCTCAGCCCTCACCAGAGGATTGTTAGGGTCTTTGTTAGGCCCAACCGAAACTGACTGGGTATCAGTCGTAAAGCCGCATTATAGGTTTTTGAAAGCTGGAATCTGATGTTTAGTTTTTTTTTTTCTTGGCTGTTCCCTTCTTCAGGGGTCGCCACAGGGAACCAACTCACACCAAGATTTGGCAATTGTTTTGACACCAGATGCCCTTCCTGACGCAACCATGGGCCACTGAGCTACGACAGCCCTCTGTGTGGAGCAGATGGTGGGGGTTAAGGTCTTTGTGGAGCAAATGGAGGAGCCAAGTTTGGGCGTTTCCATATTTTGATGTCGTTGGTCCAGGGAGTTAAACCGGCGACCTTCAATCACTGGCTTGCCTGCTCCCCTTGATTTGCTTCTGCACTTAATTGTTCCAAAAAGTTTGAGATTTGCAAAGATGAAATTTTAGCAGCATAAGCTAGTCATGTTTTTTTTTTTTTTTTTTTTTCATAAAAGATTTGGAAATATGTCCAAATATTTTCAAGTTGGGAGACATTCCACCTGACTACCAGGAAAAATAAATAATCCATGTCCAATATGTAATTACCGTGTTTTGCCTTAAACATGGATGAGCAGCTCTAAGATCAGTCTCTTTCATAGTTTTGTTCAATGTTTCAGAGCACCTGCTGGTTTGTGCTAACACATAAGTTTCTAAACTTTCTTTTTGGCAAATGGACGATAAAATGGTCCTCTTGTTGTTCTACCAAAACTTGAAGAGACAGCGACGTCCAGAATTTAAGAACCTGATAAGCAAACTGTAGAAACTAAATAGGATGCACTTAAATGTCTAATCAAATTCAGCCACATTTGAATATTAGTGAAGAACAAACCTCGCTTCATGCTCACTTTGACATTAGTGAAAGATAAAATGTGAAAAGTTGAACTGAATATCAATACACGCTGCATTAACTGGTCTTATATTTGATTCTAGGAACAACTTCAGCAGGAAAGTTAAACTATAAATGACACTTGTGCATGGAAATTAGGTTAAATCTATGATTGGGTTGAAAGGTCATGAAGAAAACATGGATTTAAATCAGAACAATCCATTATCTTTACCCGCTGCTTCTTTTTCAGGTCGCGGGGGGTCACTGTTGCGCATATCCAGCAGCGACTGTGTGAGGTGGGGGACACCCTGGACAAGTCTCCAGTCCATCACAGGGACAGAGACAATCTAGTTACCAATCAGCCTAACATGCATGTTTTTGGTCTGTGGGAGGAAACCGGAGTACCCGGAGATAATCCACACATGCACAGAGAGAACATGCAAAGTTCAACCAGAAAGGATTTGAACCAGCAACCTTCTCACTGAGCAGCAACGGAGCCGCCGTGCAGCCTTAAACTTTTTTTTTTTGCTCGTTTGTTAAAGAATTTGTGAAAAAGTTCTCTTTATCTGCCGTTCTGACCCAAAGAGGGAAGTGATATTTCACAGTTCAACTGGTTTTCACTTCTTTTCTTGAATTTACTGATTTTCATGTTTTAGAAGCTTAACATTTTACAGCTTTTAAATTGTTTTTACATGTAAACATGACGCAATTTGCTGGTTTAAATGGTATTATGCACACATTTGTTCTGATAGCACCTCACAGTGACACCCATGATCCAGAAAGGAAAAAGCTGGTAAAGATGATGGGGTGGCAGTCATAAAAGTGGGCTCATGCCCCCTCCAGGCCACCATTCTAGTTGCACCCTTGAAAAGTTGCACAAATTGGCGTCATTGTTGCAGAATATTGATTGATTCTTCGTGCATATGTTTCTAATCCAATCATTATGGCCAACATTATGAAAACAAACAAATTATCAAGTAAATAAACAACCAAACGTAAATCTGTGTTACTGACCTGCACCTTTAACTAAAAATGTGCTGCGGAGAACACGTCAGGGTTACAGCCCTAGATCCTGCTTCAAAATTCAGACTTTATTTATTTAAATTCAAACATCTGAAACTGGGGTGGCACCTGAGGGTTGTAGAAGTGGGCCTGAGCCCCCACAGACCACCATGTTAGTTCCGCCCTTGAATGATGGAACAATTTGGCCTGGATGAGACAAACTTTCTAAAGACAATTCCTTAAAATGTTATAGATATCTAATCTAATGCTTGAGGCCAACTAAACAGGGCAGAAAATTATCGATCTCTTCGTGGTGTACTGTAAGGGAAATCATATCGTCAAAATTATTTTAGTCTCGAAAGACAAAGTTAAAACCAGGTAACAGCAGAAAACTCACAAATCTGACCTGAAAGTTTTCCTTGTGAGACACTGGACAAAAACAGGATATTTTTAGTTTGTTCTTTGTCCAGTGATACATTTTTTTTTTTTTAACATTAGACAAAACATGATCATAAGTTACTCGAACAGGAAAACATTCAACAAATACCTGCAACATTAACAAGTACAGTATTATATATAAAAACATTCATCATCAGCAAAAGCTTTTCTGAACTTCAAAAAGTAGTTGTAGTTAGAAATCAACACTGCCGCACTTTTAAACCTTTTAATAAAACTTGGGTATAAAACCATGACGTTTACAGCGTGTTGGACACTGTTTCTGAAGGGAAATGCATTTTAAAATATCCAGCAGCACAAAGTCCAAATAAATCAGCAAAAATCCAGCAGAGCATTTCTTCACACATTCAACATTTTACCAGAATTTGAATCAGAAAAGTGAGAACAATGCGCTGGCTGACAGGAAACACTCGACTATAGAATCTTATATTATCATATAATTAAAACTGCTTTAAGATCAGGACAATATGTCGAAGTTGGAAAATCAAAATCAAACAGAAATAGCTAAAATTCCTAGAATTTAACAGCAGAAACGAGCAGTCGTAAAATGAGTTTTGACTTAAAATAATGCATCCCAAAATTTAAACATTAGTTCACTTTAATACACGTGGTAAAACTGTGAAAGACACTACTCTTTTTAGTCACCTGTACACAGCTAGTACCCAAATAAAACAAAAAGGCACCCAGCATTAAAAATGAATCCAACCTCACATACCCAGGGATGAGGTGTCACCACGAGAAGCATTCTGGAGTAAATTAACACAAATATACTTGATTCTGTACAAGTCATTCATTCATCGTTAGTGTCACTGAAACGGTTGCACCAAGTTGGAGCTGTGAGGAAAACCAGAATGCTTTCAGTTACTTATCAGTGAGTGGACACAGGTGGGCGGGGTGCAGGTCGTACAAACGGAGGAACCGACCGCGGCACTTTAAGCTCCACAACTGTTCCTTTTGGTCACAATGCTGTTGCTGTGAACCAGTAGAGAAAATAAAATACACACCAATCAGAAGTTTTCCCTCCAAACTGAAGACTTTGTTAGATTTGCACACCAGTTTGCATCGTCTTCAAAATTCAAAAGGAGAAATGAGCACGCTGCGGTTGTGAACTCATTGGTACCTGGATAAGTATGTGAAAGCGTTCTGACCCAGTTTTGAATTTGCAAACCACGACCCACATCATCACACTGAGACTCGACCCATCTGCCCTGGATGTTAAAAAGACATAAAAATCAAGAGTGGAACCAAAAGCAGCTTTGGGCTCTTTAAAATAATATAACATTAAAACGAGCCTGGTTTCACAAAAAGCATATTTTGTTAGTTAGCAAACAAGATCCACAACACTGGATATTGAGTACCTATTGGCAGAGTTTAAAAAACACACTGGACCATTATCTGTGCAGAGGACAGGGCTGGGGGAAGGTTTTAAATGTGACACACGAGGCAGTGAGGTTCTGTGGACGTCTATAGTGAACACGGGAGCAGATGAGCACTTTAAACTTTCGCTTTTTATACAGCATTCTTAATCTGTAGCATGAGATCAAAGGCAATGTTTTCAACATAATGGTACGTCTTCCAGCTATTTAACTGTCAATAACGGTGTACCACAAGGCTCAGTCTTGGGTCCCACCCTCTTCACAATCTACATAAGGTCATCCCTGATGCATCCTTACATTTCTATCTTGACAACACAATTGTTTACTGTTGAGTAAAATCAGTTGCTAAGGTTTTCCAGCTTTTACAGTCTGCAATCAGCATCATCCAGTCAGATTTGTTCCATCTCCAACTGTGCTAAATGCTGATAAAACCTGATTTTCTGCATCTGAGTCATGGTCTGTCTGTTTTAGCAACTTTTGACATCTTTGCTTTAACTTGTTTAAAAAAAAAATATCTGTACTTCTCTTTTATGAGTCTATTGTTGATTGTTCAAGGAAAACTTTTGCTGTATTGTTGTTGTTGTCATCATCAGTTTGTAGCCAGGTCTCTCTTGTAAATGAGTCCTCGAGGCTCAATGAGATTAACCTGCCTAAATAAAGGTTGAATGAAAAAAAAAAAAAAAACCAAAAGGATGTAGTTTTCAAACAGGAAGTCAGTACCAGCAGACCTTCCTTCTAACTTATCGACAAATGGTGTTCCTATTGAGTTTGTTGATTCCTACAAATACTTGGGAATTTTGGTCGATGCACATCTCTCTTGAAAGAAAACTTAGAAATCTCTTGAAGAAGAATAAATAGAAGAAGTCTCTCTTGTAAATGAGTCTTCATGACTCAATGATACTAACCTGTATAAAGGTTGAATTCTCGAATTCAACCTTTATACAGGTTAGTCTCATTGAGCCTTGGGGACAACTGTGTCATTAGAATAGAAATGTAAGGATGCATCAAGGATGCACTGACCTACATTACCTATGTAGATTGTAAAGAGGGTGGGTCCCAAGACTGAGCCTTGTGGTGCACCATTGTTGACTGTTAAATAACTGGAAGAAGTATGTTGAACACATTGCTTCTGATCTGAGAAACAACCAATGGTATGATCTGAGAAACCAATTTCTGAGAGCTTATGACACAAGATGTCATGGTCCAGCGTCAAAAGCTTTAGACAGTTCTAAGTGAATGAATGAGCTAGTGGAAATGATCCAATTATTTTTTTACACACTGGAGTGACAGCTTCATCACGCTGAGAACAAATGTGCGGCTAACTTCAAACATGATATTTATGAAAGCTGCAGGATAACGTTTGGAAATGACTTATTTTCCTGACTAGCTGAAGCGCAACGCAGGCTTCTCTGTTCTGGACAAAAGTCTCCAACCGTTGAGCTTCATGGGACACAGACATGAGCTCAAAACGGTGGTAGACATGAAACAAGCACGTGCGTTTCATTCATCAGGCAGTCTGTGACACTTTATTCTGAAAAGGGAGCTGTGACGCATCACAGAGCGTGTTAAATCCCAAACAGGTTTGAGGCGTTGCTGCTGAAATTAAACAAGTTAACTGCTCACTTTCAGGGTGTTTGACAGCGCATTTTGAATTAAATTTATTTACAGGTCAAAAATCTTAAAAAGGAAAATATAAATAAGCTAAAATAAAGTGGAAAATATCATGTTGCTTAAAAAAACACCATCATGGACTCTAAAGGCCGAAGATCAATATATTGATCCAACCGTTTAACCCTACAACATACTTCTTCACAGATTATTTCATCAAACAGAACTGAACACAGGTAAATTCTTCGCAAACAGCAACAGCTGCCAAACGCTCTTACTTAACTTTGTGCAGCTGTTATTAATTTGCTACAGCACTTTTTTTTTTGAGAAACCAGGCAAATCTGATCATTATTGTTAAACATACTCCAAGTAAATAGGAAAAAAAAAGCCCCTTTTGACCTCATATTTAGTAAAAGGGGGACATTATCAATAAATATAAAAATAACATATGTACAAATATGAACTACAATAATACTTTGAACATTTCTTCAAAATCTCAATTTTTTTTTTTTTTTGCTGAAAAAAATCTGTAGCTCAAATCCTAATGGTCACTTTGATAAACATTATTTACGAATGATAAATTATTATACAAAAAATAAAAACAATCCAACACCATAGTAATAATTTCATTTTGGATGCAAGTCATGGACTTTATGTTTTTAAAAATAATAATAATCCGTGTAAAGCCAGAATTCATCCTATATTGAAATACAAGGTGGCATCATTGGTAACACAAACAGTTTCTTCTTCCCAAGCAGGTCTTTTTTTTTTTTTTTTTGCGTAACGTTGATGTAGACGGCCGTGGAGCCAGCAGAGGAAGCAAGAGGAACACAGGGCAGTAAGTGCACTTTGAACACAGGCATGCTGGGTCACAAATGGGGTATATAGGAGAAAATAGAGAAATTAAGCTGTTTTGTACACAAAGAAACAATAAAAAAGGCTAAAAGAAGGGGAAACTGGATAAAACCCAGCTGAACTTGCCGTTATCGCTCCCCCTTTTAAACAGGAGAAAAAAAAAAAAAGTTGCTAAAAGCCCACAGTAGTCGTTTCAGAAGGTCCGTAACCTTCAATCTCGTCTTTCATTCGAGCAAACCTTTCAGTGGTGGTGTTGTCAACGACGCCTAATACACTTGAGGCAAATTCCCTTTTGAGAGAATAGTTTATTTTTATCTTGTTCTGGGAAAACCAGAGGAACAGAGCAGCTTTCCAACAGAAACATCCAAACTGAAGGAGAGGCAGTGAAAGGAACCGACCGCAGGCAAAGACTCCAGCGCCCCGACGGCGTCCCACTGAGTGGACTCGAGTGTCGCTGGATGAACGTCGGCGACGTGCAGCAGTCTGACTGGCGCTGCCGCTGGAAGAGTGGTGAGGTCGAAGGTCACAAACGGTGGAGTCCTGTGCAGCTGTCCAGCATTCAGTCTATGAAGGGGGTTCCTGTCAGTGGTGGAACTTGGCCTGCGGCGACAGAACGCGTGCTCGTTAACTGAGTTTCATTTCTTTGCCTTAATTCAGATGACAGTTGATCAACCAATAAGATGTCAAGTTAAAAAGCCTAGCATCCCTGGAAGGAATGCATATCACCCCCCATCATTCATGCAGTGTCTTAAACCAAGTTTGTCTCAAGATAAATGATGAGAATGAAGCTTGTGTGTGTCATATCTCTTGTGTGATCTGGGTGAGAACAGAGAGATAAGAATCTCTTAGTGAGGTAATAACAAAGCTACCTGTCTCGGAGACTCGGGCCCTGAAGCCAGGATCCCCCCGCTGTCGTTCCTCTCCAGCCCAGACGGCCGGCTAAGCTTACTGGCCTTCCCTTTGTAGGAGCTGGGGCTCCTCCTCTTCCTCCCCTCTGCACCTCCCTCATAAGCTAAGGGTACTGTGGGGGGAGCCCTCGTCTGATGTGGGGCAGAGGCGGGTTCTCTGGGGGCGTAGCTGCTGGTGCCAAGCTCGCGACTTCAGAAAGAAGAAAGGTAATAAGGTTATAAAAAACATCCACAGTGAATCCTGCAGTAAATTAGCCTTCAACTTCAATTTGTCTTGTTGAGTCAATAACGAACAAAAAAACCCTCTAAACTAGAGAAACAAAGTGTGAATGCTGACTCAGCATAAACTCTTAACTTCTCAACTTGATATTTTACATGAAACTGTTGAGATTTTGAACTTGTCAGTAAGTTTTCTACCAGTTCTGTGAGTTGTGGCTTTGAGACCCGTCCACTCTGGACAGCCAGTTGTCCGAGCCGCTCAAAAGTCCGCTGTCCCCGTGACCGGGTCCCTTTTTCCTGGCTGGGGGGACGGCAGTCGCCCCTACGCCTTGTAATGTTGGGTGAAAGCTGCTGCCGTTCCTCTTGTGATGATCCACAGTCTGAAACAAGGAAGAAGACGAGAAGGAGGAGGAAGAGTGGGAAGAGTTCTTTCTCTTCTTAGGTCCCAGAGCGAGGTCCTCCATGTCTTTGGACGAGCGGCCGGCTTTGTGCAGGCCGTTACGAGCTTTTGACGCGAGCGGCTGGGGGCGGGGTTGCGGGGAGTCTCTGACGTTGAACACCCCGGCCGTGGACGCAGACTGAGAGAACGCGGCGGTGTAGGTGAGGGTGCTGGACGGGGAGCTGAAAACAGGGGAGGTCAGGGCTGTGGGAGACGGAGCCTGCTGTGAGGAAACCGAGGAGGCACCAGGCAGCGGGGGGGAGGCGAGGCTCTCCGCAGCCAGGGGCACCTTCCTGAAACACACGGAACAACCACCTTTAACACTTTCAACTCTTAGAAAACTTCAGTTGTGAATTCCTGTAGACTTGAAGCTCGAATGAAAGAGGCTCGCCTCCACATCTGTGCGTTCAGGTGTTTCTCCACCATGCTCTGGAGCGCCAGCCTCATCCTGTCCCATCGCCTGTCAAACACGTAGTATCCCCGTCCCATCAGCCTGCTGCTGAAGACGCAAGCCTGCAGGGAAATCATGTTGAGATCATTTTAGAGGGGAGGAAAAAAGGTGATAACACAAGCAGAGTGAGAAAGAGTGGCTGAATTACAGAGCAAAGTGGACAAAATGAAGCTTTAAAATGCATTACATGAAGGAAACAAAGAGCTAAAACTCTATAAATGTAAAACAAATATTCCTGGTTTAAGAAATATAATTTTAATTACCTTTTTGAAAAACTTACTGTTGGCTAATCTTACCAAAGGAATTTCTCAATTCTTAAAAACAACAAACTTTACATTTTAAATACTTAAATAATAGAAAAAGTACAATTTATGTGTGCAAGTGTGACATATTTACACATTTAGATAATTTTGTGTAAAGTTGATCTAGATTTTAATTAAATAACGTCAACAGGAATAAAAGTTTGCATCTAAATAGAGAAGAAATGCATTTTTAAAAACTTTCAGGGTATCACACACCCGCTGTGACACTGACATCTATTAATTCTTGAATTTCTTTAATTTTATTTGTAATAATAAGTCAAATATTAATTTAGTTTGTATTTATCACTACAATAAAAAACCTCAGTGGGATATAAAACAGGTGGTGTGGTGTAAAACAGTTTAGGGTAAAAGATGTGTAAATAAAAGTTCTGCATTAGTAGATGTGGTACTCGCCCCTAAAGGTCGTGGATGATGGTTGGAGCAGTGAAAGGCAGGTCTTTCCGTGTCCTCTGGAATCTCTGCATCTCCCTCGTCACTGGAAAGTCGACTGCTGTCTCCGGCAGTGGACAGCCAGCTGTGAGGGGACGTCTCCGGGTGAGGAGCTGGAGCTGGAGCAGGAGGTGCTGCTGGGGGCAGAGGACTGGAAGTTGAAGTGGAGGAGGAGCTACCTGGAACTCTGGGGTGGAAAAATGTAGACGAAAAGGGGGGTTACAGAAGGCAGAGACAGAATTACCGTATGCATGACAATAACATTAATAAAAAATAAAACTTTTATCGTAGCAACATCCCAATTATTTACTTCATTTGCTCCACATTTTCACTACAGCTAAGCCCCAAACAAAATCCTTTTTATTTTATTTTTTTTAAACCAGACTCCTCTCTCAAACAGAAGTAGGAAAGGAGTTTCTCATAATATTCAGACTGCAGTCTGTGTTTTATAGCACCCCCTGGTGGGAACATATGGAAAAACAAGATCTTAATTTCCCATTTCAGTGAGATCAGCTGTTTTCATTGAAATGTGTTGTAAAGCTGCACAGATGCAAACACTTAACTTTCATTTGATGTGTAATTATTCCTTTACAGTGCATTTATTTGACAAACTTATGCAGATTTAAGTAAATGGTGCTAAATTTGCAACAGGCTGTCTACTATAGAAAGGTTTGAGCACATTTTAGGACTGATCATAGTAACGAAGCATAACAGATCTCAGCCTCTCATCCTCTTAACATGCAGTATATCCATAATTTATGCTGCATATCATTCTCACATTTTGTTTAAAAGAAGCTTGGTTTGACTGAAACCTCAGCTGAGGGAATTGCTTTCGTGCTTCCTGTGATTGTGTAAAAGTTGGTCGACCGTTTGTGCAGCCATGTCACTGCATGCGACATTCACCATCATCAACAACAACAATGGAGGACGGTAGTTGGAGCTAGCTACTGTACGTGTTTGACGTTTGGCTTTGGATTAATGATTACAGCAGCATTAGATAATGTGAAATGAAGTGTATGTATGAAAAAGTAGAACTGTGAGGCAAGTACTGTATTTTCCAGTGTATAAGTCACAGTTTGTTTTTTTTTGTATAGATTTTTCCGTCCTGTGACTTACACGCCAAAGTGACTTTTTTTTTTTTTTTGACTGATGCAACTTATACTACGGAGTGACTTATACGCTGGAAAATACAATACTTGTCCAAAAACAAAATCAATATTACATTATGAAACGAGAGCACAAGAGAGAGAAGAGAAAATTTGCAACTAATAAATAGCTTCTATTTTAGCGAAGTGCCTTTCATGTGTGAATAAAATGGTCACAAGCTGCAGCTGGAATGGAAGGACAGCGATCCAATGTGTTTTGCTGCTGCGCATGGGCATATTTTGTGCTCAAGTTACCATCCATCCATTTCTTGAGGGTGTTTTTTCATCTTACCAGTGATGTAAATAATGCAGACACAGTGCGTGAACTGGAAGAGCTTTAAACTTGTTCATCCAATAAACACATGCTTTTGTCTGAATCAGTTAGCATCCTCTTACGTCACCTAGTAGTCCCCATCTAAAAAAAATCACCTACTCTAAAGAAGCTAAAACAAACCTTATAAATGTAGTTATGAAGACCACAAACAGCTACAGTACCATGCAAAAATAAATAAATAAATAAATAAATAAATAAAAGGCAAATGCTTGGAAAAACTATGAACTATTCCAGCTGCAGTCTGAACTCACCAGCTCAGTTTTGGTTAAACTGCATCACAATGCACCATGTAATTCTAGTAAACTGCTAAAAATTGTAAACAAAATAAAATAATAATAATAATAATAATAAATAAATAAATAGTCATGCTGTTCTTTATCCTAAACAACTAAGTAGGTTTACTTCCTAAAGAAAATACTGTAATTAACTTTTTAACCTCTCCTTCTGAGTTTTTACCAAAAAAAAAAAAAAAAAAAAGAAAAAAACATAAGAAATAAAAATAACCCTCCAAATAAACACCTTGACAGCTGGAAACAGTGTTTTAAGTTTGCCCCTACCTCAGTATGTGTGAATTAGCGAGCCGCAGCTTCAGCGAGGACAGTGGACGCTCACTGGGGCAGTGAGACTTGATGGGGCTTGTTGTATCCGGGGTTGCGATACAAGTCTCCTTTCCTCTCTGGGCTCCATCTTTTTCTTTCTCCTTCTCTTTCAAGGCCTCCTTCTCCTTGGCCAGGCCCTTGTGTTCAGCCAGGAGGACGTCAAAATGTTTTGATCGTCCAGGGACGGCTCGGCGTTGGGTTAAAGAATGAGTCTGAAAAAGAAAATTGTATGTTTAGCACTAATGTTTTCAGCAAGCATAAATGGTGCATTCACAAAGACTAGAGTCAATGTTGATTAGTTTCATCTCCACACGCACTGCTCCCACTAACAGTAAATAGTAGCTGAGCCCAGTCAGCGTGTAAATCCTTCCAGGTACTTTGGAGGGTAACCACCCATCAAACATTTGATTTCCCAACTTTATTTACAGAGTTAAGAGACGATGTTGAAGCACTGGTATTAACTGGTAGTGTTGCTTCCGCTGGGTGCAATGTTTCCAATATTCACTTAAAGTAAGGGCGTCCAAAGTGAGGCGCGGGGGCCATTTGCGGCCCTTGGAGTGATTTTGTGTGGCCCACGACTGCAATTAAAGAATGGCAGATGTAGACCTTCTTTAGATTTAATGGTGATACTTTTTAAATATAATGTTTAGGTTTAACAACAAAACAGATGAAAATAATCCCCTCAAAATTAGAAAAATTAATTGCAATACAAAAATTACCGGTAATCCCTTTATCCTACAACAAACCTTAACTGACTTCTACTAAAAAGTAGAATTTTGGATAATAATTCATATAACTTGGCTAAATACAAAAAGTGTTTTCAAAGAAACTAATTCAGTTGACTTAATAATCAATGGAGATGAAGTGGACATTTTTAAAATAATACAAAGTGATATCATCGACATACAAGCTGATCAACTTTATCAGTTTCCCTTCAAACCTTCTAAAAATCTGTTTTAGCGACTGCCAGCTGGTTTTCAGAACTTTAATGACCCTGTTGGGCTATCCAAGGTCCAAATGGAGGATTGAAGTTCCAGCCCCCTTTTTAAAGAACAGTTACTCATGTTAGGCTTTTGCTTCTGAAAATAAACAAAAATGAACTTCAAAGCACAAGAAAACAAATATTTGACCCCAAAAAGTCTAATAAATTAAATTCTTAAAAAAAAAAAATAAATTAAATTAAATTAAAAAGCAAGATTAATTATTATGAGGCTCCTAATGTTCTGTATCTACAATAATTTAAAATACAATTTTAACCTTTCTTCAAAGTATTGTTCAAGTTGTTAAAAATGAGAAGAAAAAAATGGTGCTTTACAGAACAAAAATAAAAATTCTTAAATTAAAAATTTTCTGGCCCACAAGTCCTTTCAGACTGTTCTGGCCCACCCTTGAATATGTTTGGAACCCCCTGACTTAAAAGAAATACTGAAAGTGGAGTCCTCTTCAAACTGACTTGACCATCTCCTGGTTGCTGAATACGAACGTGACAGGTGAACAATTTAAATCTGAGAAAAAAAAGCAGTGGGAGTGCTTCGACTTCTCACGTTCATCTAGACTTATTTCAGTGAGGAGACACACGGTTTTATGATTCCAGCAAAAACACTCGAGCTGTCTGACAGCTCAAATTGCCAAGTGAAATCCAACCGAGTCATTTTAACATAGCAACAAAAGTGCTACTTCTAGAAAGTCTGGTACAATATTTCACATAGAAACACAGAATAAAACAATTAGTTATTAAATTCTTATCAGCTGTGAGACAAAAGCATTTGACTCCACTTTGATTCTGTGACGTAGCCGTCGGATGCAGAAAAGCTCAAGCTGGATGAAATGCATGAAGGTTGCACATATTAGTTCACTGAATTTGCAGATAGGTGCAGATTCAAGGATAAATGTTGTTAAAGCATGTTCAGGACCTCAGAAGTGATATTTAAGACCCAGAGGATGTAAAGTTACACTGCTCTCTCTCAGTCTCCTTCTTGTCAGTGCATAATTGGTCCTGACAGTAAAAGCAACTTAGCAGGGGTACAGTTTCTGGAACCATCGCTCTACCTGTAATCATAATGCACTGGTAACTGAAACAGTACTGTCAATGAGCTGGAGGATCATGCACTCGTGCACTAGAGTTGCCAAGAACCATTAATCTCATATTGCCAGGACTAATGTTGAGGGGTGTTTGTTTGAAGCTAGCTTTTATGTTATAAAAACTATCATTTTGGTTGCTTCCTTTAGAGATCTTCAAAACAGATCATCCGCCTACATCTCATCCTCTTCCAGCATCTTCTCTGTCATCGCTGCGTATTCTCTACTGCGTCCATGCATGTCCTCTGTCATCTTCACGTTTTCATCCTCCCTGAAAGCTCCATGCTCTACATCTTTTGTCTAATACAGTATATCCACTGTCCCACTCTGCACTTGTTCAAACCATCTCAGCCTGAACGTTCTCCAAATGCCTCAACCACATTCTAACCTGTCCAATTAGGCAGCCCCCAATGAACTATCTTAATCTCTTCAGGCTTTCATCCACCTGCTCCCTACTCTCACTAAAGATCCGTGTCCTATGCAAACATAGAAGTCCAGGGAGACTCCTGCTTGACTTCAACTATCAACTCAGCTATAATTATTTCAAACCAGAGGGGACTTAGAGCTGATCCCTGATGTAATCACACCCCTACTATGAACCCATCTGTGAGGTCATGGTACATTATTTAAAGTTCTTCTTCACAATGTCAATAGTAACAGACCCCAAAATGCTATTTGGGGAAAAAAATTATACAAGAACTAATCTAATTTAAAAGATACATGTTTTTTTTCCCCCCTAAAAATATCCCAAATCAACAAAAATGTTAACACTATATTAATATAGTGTTTGCTCAAATCACATTTTTGTTGATTTGGGATTCAACAGAGCGTTTTGCAATGGGTCATTTTTCATCTAGAACGAGATTTCCAAAAACAAATTTACGTCGCTTCAGACCCAACACTAGTTTGGTATATTTTAAGTGAAAACTTAGCATAAGTCTTGCACATTATGTTTTAATTTAACCTTCAAAGACATGTTTTTACTTAAAAGATGTTCAGTCAGGTCATTTGGACAGTTTATTTTTTTTCTGAGACATTCCATCCTTCATCCAAAGGACTTCTTCAGTCCAAGGAGCCACAAACAAACTGGAGTCCCACAAGCACCAACTACCATAGTGGGGAAAAAAAAAAAACAGTTTGATGGTGATAAGATGGTTTCTGGGGCCCGCCCTCTCCTCTGACAACTCCTCTAAGGCGGCCATGCCGAAATGGTTCCAAACATCAAGGTTCATGCTCAATATTCCAGGTAAAAAAATCCAACACTGTTCAATCAGGTCATCAGGATAGTTTTTTTTTTCTTTTTTTTTCTTTTCTTTTTTCTGAGATGTTTTGTCCTTCATTCAAAGGACCTGACTGAACATTGTTGAATTTGTACCTGGATTAAACTTCAATTAATTCAGTTCAATTCAGTTTATTCATATAGCGCCAAGTCACAACAGAAGTCATCTCAGGGCACTGAACAGAAATAATTATTGAGCATGAACTTTAATGTTTTTAACCATTTTGGCAAGGCTGCCTTAGAGGAATTGATGGGGGAGAGGGTGGGCCCCAGAAACCATCTTATCAACAGCAAACTGTTTTTTTGTCCACTATGGGGATTGGTGGTTGTTGGATTACAGTTTGTTTGTGGCTCCATGGACTGAAGAAGACCTTTGGATGAAGGACGAAAA